>APFE030713249.1:17266-41160 GCA_000404065.3 Pinus taeda
ATTGTTTTCTATTGTTGACTTTTACTGCTTCCGCTTCCATTCACCGCCTGCCACGTAGACCTCTGGTGCTCACCTTCCATCAGCAACCTACATGCCATGACATTTCTCTGACCCCACCATACTTAACACCTCATCCTACCATCCTTCCACGTGCTCTTTGCCACCTCACCCTTGCAGACCCCACTCCTGCGACTACTCCTGATTGTTAAACTTATTCCGATGACTCACTTCCTCACAATCCTATGCTTCCATTTGGAACCCCTCTTGACATGTCAGCAAGTCGTTACTATACTAATTCCCTTCCCCTCCTTGTGCAATAAAACCACTTCCCATTAATGGTAAAGGATTAATAGTTAATTGGGGAAATTAATCTATATAAACATTTTGAAACCATAAAACTTATTTCTTCCACCATGTCGTATAATCAGCAGTAGGTTACAAATTCTTAAGTCACAAAAATGACCAATTAAATTTCCCAACCATTATTGTTTCAAACTATCAACAGGGACCCAGTTCAACATTCCTCTGTCATTTTCCTACTCTAGGTAATTTGTGACCTTTTTCTCATCTTAACAAATTCATCATGCTACCTAAAATGAAACTCCGCAAAGGAAAGGGAAAGAACCTAGAAGAGAACCCCATGCTACCCCCACTTGTAGAGGTAGATCATGTACCCTTATTGGACCTGCGTTATTAAATTTCTATAACCAAATGTGAATTCGACTTGTTCGAACTTCAGAGTTGGTTAAAAAATAAATTCCTTGACCAAAGTGATGAAATAAATATGTGGAAGTCTACCATACCTCAAATCATGTTCCCATAGACCCATATTTTCCTTGTGTTAGTTTCTTGGTCTCAATTCAGTTATGTCACCTCTCAGAGAGACATAATAAGTTGCAATGGAAGTTTTGATAACTATAACAGGTGATGCAATTGCCAATATGATCCCATAACAATCCCAGAGTGAGCTAAGCTATAGTCAGTAGATGCTCTCACAGAGATCTACAAGAATTAACTTTTCTCGAGAGAGCCAAGATATTTGAATTTTTCTACCTGAAGATGCCCAATTACCAAAAACCAACCCTCCATATTCATCTTCTATACTTCTTGAGGGAGCCAAGAAAATTATTTCCATCATCTCTTACATTATTAATTATCATTTTGACTAATGGGTTGAGGAGGCCATTATTTGCTTCCTATCAATTTTTACCACTAATGAGCAACCAATTATTTTTAATTACAGTGAGTTTATTGCATAGGTTATGCATGATCAGTTTATCAAATTACCTACAGAGAGAGCTTCCAAATAATCCTATATTTTAGTATACATGTTTATTTATCAACAAGGAGACAGATTCCCTTTCACCTTGCATAAGATGGATGAGAATGGTAACACTCAACCAGTCATACAATGGACATCCTTAGTGAGAAGAACTTCCATAGAATTCTCTTTCATAGACTTTGTTTAGCAATTTTTATACATTGTGGTATGTGTCCTACATATTTATGTGGAGCCTAGGATAGGTGAACACATTCAGAAGTTTTTACACCTCAGGGATCAAGCAAAGATAGGGACTGGTGTCTTTACCAGACCTACACAAAAGTTCAGATATATGGGTGTGAGCTGCCACCAGAAAAAATACCCAAATTTGTGCCTATGAAACATTTCTCATTAGAGTACATTTAGCAGATGATTCACATGGATGATCTCCATTTCATGGAATCCAAGAAGAAGGCCCAATTCAATATTAAAGCCAAAGTAGGACCTTTTGTCTACAATACTAGATCAACTGATAAGGAGGCCGATTTTCTATTGAAGCAAATGAACTTTAAATTGAGTTTTACCTAGTCTTGTGACACTTTTAGCTTGATCTCAAAGCTGAGGGTGGGGAAAATGACCACACCTTATTTACATACTCCTTGACCAGAAATTGAGCAGTATATGAACTAGACTCAATGGGTGGAAAACACACTGTAGGAGGTAGAGGAGCAATATATTTCTATTACAACCACTGAAACACCCATACCTAAAGAGAATCAAGAGAAAAGAGGAAGAGAAGAGTAATATTCCTCGGTGATAGAAATAGGAGCAAAATATTTCCTAGTTTATAAAAAAAAAAAAAAAAAACACTAACTCTGCAACTATTTTTTACCGTGACACAGAAGAACATTAGACTATTGTAAAGATAGGTCCTCATGTGTCTAGCAGAGAGGAGGATATCTTCATAGGATGACTGTCTTCATCTACTTTCGTAGATCCTCCAAAGACACCAAATACAATAGATTTGGGTCAAGACACTACTGAGCCCAACATTTTTGCCAAATACATGGGCAATTATGCAAAGGAATGAAATGTTAAAAGCCTCCACTTATACATAGTTTTGGAAACAAACAGTTGTATCTCAGGACAAATTACTATCAACATTCAACTCAGAGAAGGGAAAAATGTAGATAACATTTCTCAAATCCAAAGTACCAGCTCCCAGGTCACCTAGAGATTACAAGGAGTATGTGTTAACCTTGGATGCACATAATATTCATCCCATAGACCAGATGGAACTACACAAACATAGAAGTGAGATGATGTATTCCACACACACTAAAACTTCCATGTATACCTCTAAATTATAGGTATCACTAAATAATGTAGAGTCCTAGCTTAAGTTAGAGAATATTTTATCCTTAGCCAAGGATAATAGAATCAAGTCACTAGAGGACTTGGTGATTAAGTTGGCATATAATCCCAAAGATATTAAGGAAACTTTTGCTTAGGGGTCCTAACCCAAGTTTAGAGTTAGTTATGCCAACCAACAAATCCCTATAGTATTGGCCCTTTCCATAAAAATCTGCATAGCGCAGGCTGCAGTCTCACTCGAAGAATATGGGGGGATGCAAGAACCAAGTTTCTACATCTAGAGACTAGTGTCATGTCTTTCAATGCCTCAGATCTACCTTCGTGCAGATCGATAACCTCTTAGAACACATTGTTGCAACTCTGTTAAAACAACCTTCAGACCTCCACAAAGGTCTACAATTGGTATTTGCAAACTTTTAATAGTCAATCTATCTTCTTATGTGCATCAGAGAGAAGTCCTAAATTAGGGTTCACACATATTTACTTAAGTTATTAGTAAAGATCAGAGAATGCATCAGAGTCTTATCGAAAATAATTAAACATGCATTGCATACATCATCAACACTTATTCAATGGAATCATGCAACATTCAATCAATATTTCATAAAGCACATCATTTGTTGACATCATGTAGCATTAATAGAAATATGGAATAATTCTTTGAAAACTATCTTTATTGATCTTCAATTCAAGATTATAGACTCAAAACTACCCTGCTCACTTAGCTGGAAGGGTTTGCACACTCAGCTATGGATGCTAGCTAGGCCTCTGCGCACTCAGCTGCAGAGCATTTCTCTTCTATATAACCCACCTCTTCTCTCTATCACTTATTCTTACTACTCTTCATTTCCCAAAAACATCTTCTTTTTACTCTTTAGGAAACACCTATTTATAGGCTTTTTCATACAATGCCATGGTCTATGGACCATGGGTGGATCTCAAAACCAACTCAAACTATACATAAAACAAGGGGCTAAACCCCTTTGAATCCTATTAATCTACACGCTATGCATCCACAAATTACGAAGACTTTACATTAATTACAAAACCATATAAAACTTGAGTTATATTAACCCTAAACTAATCCAGGGGACCCCATCCTGGCATGTGCCCAACACAATGATCATGACTCACCCTTGAGTCACTCTACTAGTGCTACAATCTTACTACTAACATACCCCAACTCCACTTGGATTACAGCCACTTCAGTAGCACTCTGTGTTGCTTCCTTCTTGACTTCCTCAAACAATTTTTCTGTGGAAAGTCCTTTTACGGCCAACCTCATCATCTAATTTTTCTGCTACAATGCTTTAATATTATCTTGAATGGTTTTCGTGAATTGATAAGCCTCCTCAAACCAAGGCTGCATCTATTACTTTAGCAAGGCCTCCTTCTTCTGCACTTCACCTATGCTAAGAGTTTCTTTCCTTCCTCTAATTTAGCAAGGCAATGTGCTGGTGCTATGGAGCATGTAGTCACCATGACTTCATCATATTTCCGTTGTAGCTCCCTTACCTCTATGTTCAATGTCTACAGGTTTGGATCCTCTTGTAGATTGCTCATGAGCTCCATAGCCTACTCAAACACGTCACATAGTCAGTGATGGTGGCATCCATGTATCCATGCTTTCCTTTATCATAGCTCTATGTTTCTCCTAGACTTTAGGCAAATTCATGGGCTACAACTTCAACTTCCACTCTGTAATATTCATATTGAGCTCAAATGTGACTTGATCGACCTCTACTTTTGCCTCACACGCACTAGAGACTATTTTTCTAATCATTTTTTATGGATGTGAATCCTCTAGGATGTGAAGTTTAGGCACTGCCTTGCATGACTCTACTACCACTGACTCTAGACTGGAACTATGCATCTAAAGTGCTTCCTTTTCCTTCAAAGCCTGCGTCTTTTTAGCAAACATTTTCTCATTCTTCACTTTGTACTCACTGATAAGGTTGAAGGTACACATCTCCCTAGTTCTCAATTCACCTTACACCCCTTGTATAGAACAAGTGGAGGGTCTCATTGGAGAGTGACACTATATTCAGCCTGATATTCTTGATTGTACTTAGGATAATGCAGTCATCAATAGCCTTTATGCAAAGGGACCCATGTAACAATGCTATAGTTTTGAGGTCTAGGGTCCTTACTAACTCTGCTACTTGGCTTGGCTCAGTTGCTAGGCTCGCTTGCTCCATGCTCAGTTGTCTAGTACCCACTTGTATTCTATTTGCTTAGATATATAGCTCACACAGATCCATCTGGACACTCCCCGGTGTTTGCATGTAGTGCTGCTCAAACTACTGCAATACTTTACTTGTTGTATCCTTGATTTTGTTGCTGATCTCATCAAGATTGCCTTACATTAACAACATGGGATCAACTTGTTACTTATCCTATTTTTTCTTCTTCCTTGAACCTCCTTGCTGCTTCTTGCTACATCTCTTTAGAATAAATGGGGTGCTCTGCCCCTCATCGCCTCTACCGCCTTTCCCTGAAATTTCTTCCCCCTCTATCTCCGGCGAAGGTGATTTGTCATGTTTTTGTGACTCGCATTGTTCCTGTTCTACCTACTCCATGGCAATGCGTTCTTGCTCCACACAAGTGTTTTTAGTGGATTCCTTCTATTTCTATGCTGCCAGGTTACGTGTAGCCTTCTTAGCTGCCTCCTTTCTTTTGTGTGTGGAAAAACTTTCCACACCCGTGCTTGGTCCCACAACTAAGTCTAATGGGGCACACCATTCTACAGGCCATTTTGCTACAACCTCATGCACATCTATTTTTTTCACCAAATATGGCAAGTCATTCCATTTATTCTCCGGATCCTTCCGCACTTGGATATACACTCTATGGAAGTTGGCCTTAAATGCTGCGTACGGTGATAGCTACATGAACAAGATTGGGGACAACTTCAAACACTGATTGATGACCATGCAAGAATCATTTCCATAAGAACCCAAAATATCTTCATCTTTTTCATTCATACGACATCCTCTATAGCCCATAAGGAAGATAATTGCATTGCCTTTGGCAATCCTTCCTCGAGCAGAGGAAATTGACTATCCTCTGGTAATTCCCATGCAACAAGTACAATCAACAACAAAAACCAAGTGTAGTGGAATGTGTTGGTTTCATCTTGGGCCTATTAGAAGTTTTCTATGAATTCTTGACATAGGTATCTTGACCAATTAAACTATACGCCTTTCACACACTGTGCAGTAAGGGAAACTACAGGCATCAAAACTTGATCTGCGTAACATTTCCTCATCACCTTTCCTACTAAAATTTTGACATCCAATTGAGTTGTAGGGTTTGTTACAGACATAATTGAATACCCTCATGACTTCTTCATGAGGCCGTAATCTCTCTTCATTCTTTCTTCGAGGTCTTTCTCCCCAGTCTTTTTGTAAAACTCCTTAGCTGGGTTCGCATCCTTATAAGGCAGGTGTGTGATTTTCTGAATGAGCATGTTTGTAATGGGGATAGGTCATCCTAGCCACAAACATCCATCATGCACCAATGTGAGTAGTTGGCACACACATATTGTATTAGTGGTGATGTAGTGATAGTGGGGCACCCATAGCAGATTAAGGAACCTCGAGTGCTTGACACTACAAAACCATTCCTCCATTTCCAATGCGATAACACCTGATTCTGAATAATAAACTCTCCTTATGTATTTGTCCTTCGCCAAGTGTGGAAACCTAGTGGGGTCTACGAGGTCCCAATCCTCCATTTTAAATAGTGGGATCCTTATGAGCTGCAGACCTTCAAATGGGACTTGCCCATTTAGCAAGCGTGTAGATATGGTGAACTTCCCAGAATCTAGGCCCTTCGTGACCTTTTCTTTTCCCTTCCGTAGAGGGATATACTCAGGGAGCCTTTTTATAGGTTCTGCTCCTTCAACATTAATATGTTATGTTCGCTGGCCTTCTTCCGCCTCCAGTTCCACTACATTCTCTGATTGCTTATCTTTCTTTTGTTTATATGTTTTGATATGCTTCTTTTGGGACATGCGCACTCATATTGGCTTTTTCTGCTTGTCCTTCATGGATTGTTTTGATTTGGCTCGTTGGGTTTCTTTGGTAGGAGTAGGCTTCAGCCTAG
Source organism: Pinus taeda (assembly GCA_000404065.3). Taxonomy (NCBI): domain Eukaryota; kingdom Viridiplantae; phylum Streptophyta; class Pinopsida; order Pinales; family Pinaceae; genus Pinus; species Pinus taeda. Next base: position 24,009 of record APFE030713249.1, read on the forward strand.
GCGAGCTTGGTGCCATAAGCAGAGGAACCAGAGCTTCCATACTTATAACTTCCAGGGAAGCTGCCTTAGAGGCAACATTTCTAGTACTCACTATTTCAACAGGACTTGGTGCAAGAATTTTGTCAAGAATAAACTTCTAGTTTATCTCAGACAACTTAGAAATGTGGGGCTCATGACTATACCTTCCCAAGACATTCGATTCATAGGGAACAAACAAAGAATTTCACTAACAATTCTCAGAGTGCAAAATGTTCTTTGTTGGACCGGAACACATAATTTATAGGTAGTTTTGAATTCAAATCTGACCATTTCCCCCAATTTCTAATAATAAATGATGTTTTTGTGGCAGATTTTCAAATATTTTTTCCTTAAATGCTGCCACCTTACTCCACTTAACTTTGGCCACCAAGTCATGAAAAATGACTCCAACAGTCACTTTCATGTTGTGTTGCATGGTACCTCCCTGCATGGTATAGCTTCCTGCATGCAACTTCATAGGTTTCCTCTTTGTCAATTTCCATGCAACCTGCTCACTACATTATCCTCCAAACTGGGCAGTGTAGTTTATAGTCCCATGCTCCCTTGCAACTGCTTGGAGTACTAAGACTATCTAGCTACCATATAGTCATTGTGTAGGATCCCCTCTATACAATTTCAATGTGCTCTCATTCACTCTTCCCTGGAAAGCTTCCCCACCTAGCTTCGCAAGCTAAACTATGCCTCCATCTGTAATTTCTTGATAATATATGGTCCTAGCCAATGCATCTGGAATTTACCTAGAAATTTAGTAAAGTTTTTATCATATAACATGACAGGATCATTTATCTTGAAAGTGTGAAGCTTGATATGGCCATCATGCCACACTTTTTCAAGTTCCTTATATACTTGTTGATGAAATAATGCAAAAAATTGATCATTTTTTAGCTCCATCAGCTACGTGAGTTGTTCCTCCAAGGCCTCGTGATCCATCATATCTGTCAATGCTTCTATGCGTAGACTAGGCATAATTTACTCCATAGGTATTACAGCTTTGACCCCATATACTAATACGAATGGTGTTTTCCAAATCATCTTCTTACAAGTAGTCCTATAATCCCATAGTACTGCAGGTATGTGCATATCCCAGTCATTCTGCTCCATGTTGTAGACCTTCATTAGTGCATTCTCGAAAATCTTATTAAAGGCCTCAATAGTCCCATTGGTCTGTGCGTGATACAGTGTACTCTTATGATGGTAGACATGGAATTCTTCAGTCAACACAGTGGTCGTTTAGTTCAGAAAGTGCATACCTATTTCACTCATCAACACTTTTGGGCAGCCAAATCTGGTTAAGACATACTCAAGCAAAAACTTTTCTATCATAACCCCTATACAATCCTTAATCGGTTGTGCTTCCACCCATGTGGTTAGGTTTTCCATTGTGGTTATAATATAACACACACTTGTTTTCTTTCCTGGGAGCTGAATTGGCCCAACGAAATAAATCACCCATTTCTCAAATGGTTGCAAATATACTTGAGGATGTAATGGAAACTCATCCCTTCGTGATGGTTTGATAGTTCTTTGACATGCATCGCATGCCTTACCATACGCCTTGGAATCCTTATCTAGCGTTGCCCACCATAGCCTTGCATGCAAAATATTTCGTGTTACTCTCTTGTTTGCATAATGGCCTCCTGCAAATCCCCCATGAGGTTCAGCGAGAATACTATCCCACTCAAAGTCTGACACATATGTTCATAATATTTCATTGGTACCCATCTTATACATATGTCCCACAATGACTAAAAAATCTTCCACACGGATGACTGATTCCTTCTTTTGCTTAATTGAATATCCTTCTGGTGCCATTGCCGTAGTCAATAAGTGAATAATATCTACAAAATGATTGTTTGCTATGCGCACCACAAAGGGCTGTGCATATGAAAACCCTTCCTCCAGATTATTAGGCTCTTCACCCATTTTGATCCGCGATTGATGGTCAGGTGCTGCATTTAACCTCCTTGGCTTCACAATGGCTTCAAATTCATACTCCTAAAATAATAACAACCATCTGCATATCTTCCCCCAAAACACAGGTTTATTGACCAAGTATTTCAAGGCAGAGTGATATGTATACATCTTGAAATGCCCTCCTAATAGATAATTCCTAAATTTCTGCAGTGTGTACACCATGGCCAATCCTTCACATTTAGTCGTTGAATAATTCTTCTCGTCCTTCGATAACTTCCTACTAGCAAAGGCTATAGGATGGTCCATTTCTCCTTCACCAACCTATGTTAGAACTACACCCAATGCAAAGAAAGAGGCATCAACATGGAGAAGAAACTCCTTTTTCCAAATAGGGAATACCAAGATTGGTGCAGTGACCATATTTTCTTTCAATGCATCTATGCTGCACTGACATTCTTCATCCGAATAGAATGTTTCATCCTTCTTCAGCAGTTTCTCCATGGGCGCAGTAATTTGAGCATATGCTTTGATAAATTTTCTATAATATTTTGTATGTCCTAGTGTCACACGCAACTTCTTGACATTCCTTGGGGCCTCAAAATTCATAATTACCGCAATATTTGCAGGGTCCACCATTAATCCTTGCTTGCACATAATGTGACCCAACAAGATCCCAAAGGGAACACATAATATGGATTTCTTCAAGTTCAACGCAATATGGTATTTGTGACACGTATCTGATGTTAGGTGTAGGCTTGATACATGGTGCTTCACTAATTCGAACACTATCCAGTCATCAAAGTATACTTCCAGCAACTTATGAATGAACTCCTTCAACACTGTTATGACTATGTAGGAAAATATCGCAGGGGCATTCTTAAGTCCAAATGTCATGATAGTGTAATGAAAAGAACCCCATTCCATCATGAAGGTCATTTTTCTACTATCCTCAAGTGAGATCTTAATCTGATGATACATCGAAAACCCATCAGTAAAGGAATAAACCTCATGTCCTCCAACATTGTCTAACACTTCATCTGCAAACGATGTTGGGAATGGGTCATGGACACACACATCATTAAGCTTCCACAAATATAATAAAATCCTTATTTCACCCTTTTGTTTCTTCTCCTCAACCACCATTGAGCTCACCCAATCAGGTTCTTGAATTAGTCTTATGATGTCTACCTCCAACATCTTATCCAGTTCTAGAAAAAACTTTTCCTTGTATTTTTCATTAAGGTGATACGACCTCAGAATGATCTTCATAATTCCCAAATCATCAACTATGGCCTTCAAATCCAAGAACTTGGTATGGAATAGATCCTAGTATTCCAAGACTAATTCAACAACTTTATCCACAGTAGTGTCATCCCAATAATCTTCAATTTTCACGAACTTCGGTTCTAATACAATACCAATTTTTAGTTGCTTTGTTTTCAACAGTGCAGTGATTCCCAGGTTATCGATTTGTGGGCCTTCGACTTCCTGATGCCCTTCTACCTCTGGAATATAAATGTTTCTTAGATCTTCATCTTCCTCTTCAACAGTCACATTATAGCATTCCAGCTCATGGTGTATCTGGGTGCTCCAATCTGGTATGGGTCCATTCCATAGGATCTTGTGGCATTCTGAAGATAACTACCTTAATCTCTTGTAGGGCTTCATCGATTCTTACGAAGCTGTCTTCAAAGCTGAAGGTCAATAAGAACCCTTCCCTATATATATCCCACTCTGCGGTGACATGGTGGAGCTCCGTTTCCAAATACCAGTCCTTGGGAATTGCATCAAAAGTATAGCAAAATATGTGTACCCACTATGGCTATGGTTCTGTCCCCCATGATTTAGTTCATTTTGCTAGGTGATCAAGTGGATCATCCCTTCCATTATATTTCTCAATCAATCTAATGTTAGGATGCCCAAACCATAACCTCATCCTTCTTTTTTAATCTTGCCATCCATCAAAACTATCTTTAAGCGTACCCCACCATCATGTAGGTGTAGCACGCATGGAGAAGTCTAATGCTTGGAAGTGGTGATCCTCAAGGACTTCGTTTTCAAATTCATACAAAAACAGACTTACATCAGTTAAACCATCACAATAGTGTAGTTTCCTTACCTCTGATGAAACATAGAACAATGATTTCATCATCATATTGCATCATAGTGCAGATACTTCATGTAAGTGATTCTACCAATACCCCAACTCTTCGTCTGAATCAGAGATGCAGGAACTCTCTTAGTCCCATACAGTCCATCCATCTACCATAAGATTGATCTAGCTTGATCTCGCACTGTTATTTTGTAGATTTGATCAAGTTCATCAACATTTTCTTCATAATAACAAACTAGTTCAATATAGCGTGCCCCTTCTACAGGGTCCAATGGTACTACAAACCAAAGTGATTTCCTTTCAAACGACATCGTCCTCTTCTTCAGATTGATAACCCCATTCATATCAATGTCTGAGTTAATTCCCAGGAGCATGGGGTATGGATTACTATCATCAATGATCTATATAACCTCTATGTTGGTCATCACGCTTTCACCTTCTATATCAGTGGTTAGTCCATATAATCATCCCATCAGGATGATTTTTGCTAGTTTTCCATTAAGAGATGAATTAGAGACCATTGCAATGTAGGTAACCCGATTATTTTCCATGTTTGTTTTGGAAAAACATTTGTATCAGACCCCAGATCCAAAATGACTTGTTCCATATCATAATAACCTATTTGCGGGCTTAGCCTCATCTCACACCGTATTCATGCCTTATGTTTTCCAATTTTTCTGACCACCTAGTGTCCATCAGGGACCTTCTCTTTGTTGGTACATTTTTTTATTAATTCCTGCAAGCCTTCCATAACTTAGCTATCACGCAACAGTTTTATGCAAGTTTCCAAAAATGTAGTGAGTATAGAGGGATATACCTTTGCAACAACACTGGTTTTTTGTACCTTGTCTTAGCTTCCCAAGGTGGAGGCCTCAACAAAACTTTTCTTGGCTTCCATAAATTTTTTCTTAGCGTGATTTAGATCAAACCCAACTTCCTTCTCTAGGCCCTTGCGGACCCATCCATCCTCTTCAGGTTGTTTACCTTTATCATTGCCAATCATTATTGCACTCCTTAGCACTATATTCACAACTTGATCCTCTTCGCGAGGCTCAACTCTCATCATCTATAAGTTCTACACAGGCTGCATTTTCTTCTCTTCCATTTTAGCTATCAGTGCTAGGCATTCTTCTATATTGTGGTCAAACTGGCTACAATATTGACATGATGGGCATGTTTGATTCTGACACTCTCGCATGTAGTGCCCTAGATGTCTGCGGTTGTAGCAGATGATCTGACCACAACCTCTACTATTTCCTCCTCCTCCTTGACCCCGTCCTCGACCCTGATAACCTTCACATTCTCCTATGGTGCCCTTCTCTAGAGGCTGAGTTTCTACTTCCATTTCATATGTAGGCATTCTTTCCATCATCACCTCATACCTTCAATACTGGCGCTCATCGTCGCCCACTGATTTGAAAAAGTTGTAGAACAACTGCTGGGGTGTATGGATGAATTTTTTGGATTAAATGACAACTATCCATCACATGTTGTCCAGTAACCTGGCAAGTAGCACACCATAGGGTAGCCCCCATGCTTGCCGTACTGGGGGTTTCTGGATTTAGAGGAATTGGTCCCCCTCCTATAATATAATTCTAGTACATGGGACAATGGTATTTATCGTGCCCCCAACTCTTGCACTTCAAACACTAGACTTCCATGCACACTTATAGTTTAGTCTCCTTGTCTTTCTTTAAACTCTATAATTCTAGGTGCAATCTCTACAACTAGGAGTGGATCTACAATACCCCCAAGGTGGAATCATAAATAGGTGATGCATATAACCTCATCATGGTTTACAAGGCTTGTTCCTACATTCATATCTTCTGTTGTGACAGAGAAATTCTCAGGTGGGGCAGAAGAGAAGCTATAAAACATTCACTATGTTGACTATCTCTGAGCTGCATGTTAGCTTCTAGAATCTGACACTTCAGCCTTTGATCTAATTCCCACGGCGTCTCATTGACCCTCATCTTGATTTCCTTGAATCCAATTACTGACTATGTGTCAAACTAAGGCTTACTAAACTCCTTGTTTAAAACTACCCTAGTCTCTACCAATGATGCAAGAGAACAATCAAAATAATTCTTAATATACGAAGTTATCACACGATCCTACAGAGCAGTAACCATCTATGCCTTCTTTATATTTTCATTAGTAATATGTTGCGCTATCCATAAAACATTCACAACAAACAAAAATTTATCTACATCTTCAATCCCTATGCCCTTGAAAATCAATAACTTCATTGTGTTCGCCATGTTGAATGGTGGTAGTGGAGATGGAAGTGTAGGCAAAGGTGTATGCGGTGGGGGTGGAGGCGAAGGTGGAGTGGATGGATGATGTGTTTGCAAAACGTCATGTGTTATTAGCTGGAAAACACTTTGCGATGAAGCCTACACTATTCCTTCATCATCACCAGAAGAAGGTTCGATCAACAGACTATATTCAAGACTCAATCTCTCATGATCCCTAAAGATTCTTTCACTTCACATAGCTCTGAACATCAAGGTCATGGAATCACCTGTTTTTCACATAACAACATTTTAATCCAAGAATTCAAAGATCTTAAATACTTACCTCACTGTCCTTTGAAAAATTGCCACTCCACTTCACTATAGGTAATCGAGGTATCAACTAAAAATTCTGTAACAAATCCTTCAGGAATTCGATCGAGCCAATGATCAACAACCTGCACGATCTTGTTTTCAGATGCTTCTAATCATTGCACTAGTTCTAGAGTCCAAACTATAAAACTATCAAGCTTCCACCTTCCTTGACTGTCTGTTAATTTAGCTAACCACTAATACAGTTCAATGAGAAGAGTGCAGAAGAATATTTTGTGTATCTCTATATACAGATACCTATTCAACCACTCTTCTTTTGAGAGGTGTAGATTCATGTTTTATTGCATCGCGAATTCGTGAATCTTCCAATCCAACCACTTTTCAATTCCTTTCTTGGTCAAATTCCAATGATGTGACATCAAACATCTCTTCAAGTAGATACCTCTCTTAGCGACAGAACCATTTGTTGGCTTAAGGGATCCTGACCCAGGTTCATAGTTAGTTACACCAACCAACTAATCCCTACGCTATTGGCTCTTTCAGAAAAAACCCGCGTAGCATGGGATGCAATATCACCTGAAGTAGTATGGGGGAATGCAAGAACCAAGTTTCTGCGTCTAGATACTAGTGTGATGTCTTCCAGTGCCTCAAATTTGCCTTTGCACATATCGATAACCTCTTCGGAAATGTTGTTGCAACTCTATTAAAAAAACCTTTAGACATTTGCAAAGGTATACAATCAGTCTTGATGGACCTTTAACAATCAATCTATCTACTTAAATGCATCAGAGAACAATCCTAAATTGTGGTTCATGTAGATTTACTTAAGTTATTATTAAACATAAGAGAATGCATCAAAGTCTTTGCAAAAATACTTAAACATGCATTGCGTAGATCATTAACACTTATTCAAGAGAACCATGCAACATTCAATCAATATTTCATAAAAAAAAATCATTCATTAACAACATGTAGCATTAACATAAATAAATAGAAATATGCAATAATTCTTCAGAAACGTTTTTATTGATCTTCAATTCAGGATTACAGACTAAAAACTACCTTGTGCACTCAACTGTAGGGGTCCACGCACTCAGCTTCAGATGCTATCTATGCCTCTGTGCACTTAGATGTAGAGCCTTTCTCTTCTATCTAACCCACTTCTTCTCACTATCACTTCATCTTACTACTCTTCATTAGCCAAAAATATCTTCTTTTTACTCTTTAAGATGCGCCTATTTATATCCTTTTTCATACAATGCCATGGTCCGCGAACCATTGGTGGACCTCAAAACTGACTCAAAATTTACATAAAAGAAGGGGCTAAACCCCTTTAACTCCTATTCATCTATGCACTCAACGTCCACAAATCATGGAGAATTTACATTAATTACAAAAATGTATCAAAACTTGGGTCATCTTAACCTCAAAACTGATCGAGGGGACACCATCGCAACAACAACTGAAAAACTTCTGAAGAAAAAGGATGCTGACATAACATCCTTGAGAAAATAATTAAATATGCCTACCATGGAGGATCCTCGGGCCAAGGAGCTAGAAGAAATGGAGAAGCAAAAAGAGGATATGTTCAGGATAATGATCGAGCTAAATAACCAAATCAGAGACATGGAAATAGAGTTAGAGAAACTTCTCAAAAAAAAAGAGAAGGTAGAGCATTTTTCCATAGTTCCTCTTATTGCAGTTCCAATTGCAATGAGCATGGCTATAGGGGTATCTCCATCTACATTAGCAAAAACAACAGGTTCCACAAGTGAATTGGTCAGAGCCATGGATAGTTTAACTATCCAAGATCAAGAAATTGCTATGCTAAAATCTCAATTTAAGACATTGTCAGAACAAAAGTTAAAAATTGATCACTTTTAAGTGGCAGAGTTGCAAAAAACCCATCAGTTAAATCTAAAAATTGAGCAATTTCATAGTGAATTAGTTATTAGTCAATATTTGGCCCAAGCCAGAGAACATATATGGATAGAAATAAGTGAAGCCATCACTAAAATATGGCCTTCTATACAGATCATTTTTTAATAGAAGGAGTTAGCGTAGAAATCCCAAGAGCTGATTAGGAAGATTAAAATAGACTTGCGGTAGAAAACTAGGGAAGCTACAACCATCACCAAATTTTTTAATTCCACAAAAAGAGAAGAACAATAGGATATAGGAATTCAGGACAGAACAAAGACCATCGTGGAGGTGAAAAGGATGTAGACCAAAATAACTCTTATGAATTAGCTAGATCAAAAGTGCGAGAACTTAGAAACCAACATAGACAGATTCTGCAAGAAGTTGCAGGTGATGAAGAGGAAATGTCTACAAAAGTTGATTAATATAGAGAATAAACTCATGAGCCTAATAGAGTACTAGGATAGATTAAGAAGGATTCCCCAAGGCAAATAAATGTTTGCAGGGATCAAACGGCATATCACAGGGAAGGCATTCATGGGGGCCTTAGATTTTGATTTATTTATCAATGATGAGGTCAGACACCTATTTTTCATCAAACCAACATTTCATAAATAGATAGATGTAGATGAAAGCTGCAGGAAATTGATTAATTTTTCAATCCCAAGTGAAGATATCTAGGATAATTTGTGAAAATTACCGGAGTAATTCATAATTGGATAGCAAGGAAAAATAGTGTAACAAATTTCGAAGCCCGGTCACCAACAGTCTTCTTCAAAAATAGGGCCAACATTCAACAATTTGAAGATTCCTATTATTTTGTTCTAATTTTGTAATCATTTTAGACATTAATAGGATTCCATCTTGATCTTTTGAATCAATATATTTTGTAATTAGTTTTGTATAAACACTTCAAAAAGTGAAGTATTAGTGTTGGGATTAGTTTTGAAGAAAGGGATTATGTTGTAAATAATCTCACAGAGCTATCATTGGTCATATTTCAGTAATACAACACAATCATTACAATCTTTTTTGTGTCAATATCATTGGTGAAGTGCACCTTTCTTTGTTAAATGTTTTCATTGTTTCTCATATATTTTTCTGAAATCTAAATTATGCTAAGAACAGACTTACGCAAATTTTCTATGTTTTCTACTGAAAATTAAAAAAATAATTCTTAATTTCTCTGCATTTAATTAGATTGCTGAATCTTTTTCTTGTTCTCCATACCATATGTCTTAAAGGATCCAATGAACTTTCCTACCTTTCCCTATAAGTTTAGCTTGTAAACTCTGCATGTGATCAATCTAAAATTGTGACTCCATTTCCCAATGGCCTAATTCCATTATTTCAACCCAACGCCATAAAAAACCCAAACCTGAACATGATAACTAGCCTAATATCATTAGTAAAACAAAGCAAAATCATAAAGCGAGATCCCTCTTTGAAACTGGAAGGGTTGGATTCTAAGTTTCCAAAGTGGTTCTAAGGCTACCTCTATAATTTACTATTCAACCTCAAAAAATTATGTAGTGATAACATCTTGGCAACCATACTGTGGAGCAAACATATCTTTGTTTGGAATTTTATTTCTCTGGTTCCGAAAACTTTATTTCAGCAACATTGAAGATTTATTTTTTAGGAATAAATGTTTTGAGGTTGTAAAATTTGTACATATTTGAAATTGTGTGTTTGATACTATATAGATCTATCTCCTAAAATACTTCATACTAGAGCTCATCCAGACATAAATCCTCCCAATATCCTAGATAATTCTGATAAATTGATAAGGAAGAAAAGCTTGACTGAAAGTCGAGGGAGTAACATTCCTCTACCAAGAGCCAATTCTTTTCCAGAGAGTTTTGTTACCATAGAAAATATTCAATTTTATATACCCATTGAACTCAGTTTGTTTATAACCAAGTTTGAAACTTTCCAGCCAAAACTGTCATTGATGAGCCAGTTTTAAGACCATACATATATCAACATCATTCTGTAGACTAGGATTTTGACAAACAAGCTCTCTAGTAGTTTGAAAAATTAGAAGACATAGTGATAGACCTAGATCAAGCTATCCAAAAAGCCTACATCCAATAATCAGTTGAACTTTCATCCCTATCACTCTTTGTTTCTTCTCCCATTAGACAATCTTTATATCATGTTTCCACTAGTTCCACCTCCTCAACAATTTCCACTACCTCCCCATCCACATCAGAAAGTGTAATACAAACTATCTTAATCCCTTCCATATATACACCTCACACAGGTTCATCTATTTTTCATCCCCATATAAAAATCATGGCACCTTTACATGCTCCCTTGGTTTTACCTACCTAATTACATAACATGCCTCATGACTATCAAAGTAGGATTCCTCTGTTTGATGGCACTGGGGCCATCACTGCACAACAACATGTAGATAAAGGAATGAATACTTTGACCTTCAAGAGGTTGATGAAGATGATGTGAAGATAATGTTTTTTGCTCAAAGATTTAATAGATAGGTAATAAAATGGTTTAAATATTTGTCATCATCTACCATTAATGATGTTGTTTCCTTTCATCAATGTTTCATCAACATATGGGAAACTAAAAATAATCCCCTATAGGTTTTAAATGAATATAAAAATCTAAAAGGATGGTCAAATGAAACTTTTGAAGAATATTGTGATGGGTTTAATCGAGTTTATAATGCTATTCCAGCCACTATAAAGCCCCCACTAGGGTTAACCCTCATTCACTTCCCTCAAGGATTTGATGTTGACATGGCCTACCAATTAAGAGAAAGAGATCCTACCACACTTGAAGAAATGAAAAGTAATGATTTCAATGTAGAGGCCAATTTGTTAGCTAAAAAGACAAGCTTAAAATTAAAAGAAGGGTTACCATCAACGAGGAGCCCTCCTCCTCTTCATCAAACTTAAAAATAGACAACCTAGTCAAAACCATGGAAAGAATGATGGAAATGATGACAGTTTTTGATAGAACCCCTCCTAGGGATAGCCAAGGAAATTCTCAAAATAGAAATCCAAATATCAGAAGAAATCCACATCTTATAAAGAAAAGGGAATAGAGGGGCCATAATGATCAACATCTTAGGCTTACTTTTTAGGAAAACTATACCGAAGAAGAAGTGGAACTAGAAGAATATACAGAGGAAATCCAAATTAATTTGTTTGGGGAGACAGGATTTGATCATATATTTTTTACTAAAGAAGACGAAGATGAATTTCTTCTTTCAAAACCATAAACAATCCCTTTAAAGTCTAAATGTTGGCATTATGTTTCTGGTATGGTTATAGGTTACAGATGTTGTACTTGATGGCAACACCCATGGAAAGGGCTCTCAATATGATGAAAATTAAGAAGTACGCAGGAGAAGAGTTCAGAAGATGCGTACCCGCAGGTACGCTGTGCAGGGACCGTGTCCAGACACGCAGGTTACCCATTCATGAGGTGCGTACCCCCAGTGCACACACTTCAAGGCATTAAAGCGCGCACACGTGGGGTTCATTATGTTTAACCCTTGGTATTTAGCCGACGGTATTGTGTTATCATGGTTCTGGCCCGTGGTATTGTTTTATTTACATTATTATTATTGAGCCCATGATCCTTGATCTGAGGAAGAGCTGCCTATATGAAAGCAATAGGAGAGATCAATGTGGCTTAGGTATGCGTTGGGTTGAATAATCTTAAGATCTGAAAATTTGGTTATTGTTCAAAAAATTTGATCATATGAAAGTGAAGTGGAAGGCGAATATGTAAAGGGTGATCTCCCGAGCACTTGATCAGATCTGGGCATCTGTCTAACTGTAGCACACTGGTGATCTCTAAATTCAGCCCTAATCTGATGTACGCAGGTGTTTAACGGTGCCTCTGCGTAGGTACGCAGAGCAGAAGAAGGATAAGTGCATGGGTACGCAGGGGTGATAAAGGCGCAGTGCGCGGGTACGCTAAGGTTACGAAAGAGCAGTGCGTGGGTATGCAGAGCGACGATGGTTCAGGTGCGTACGCACAAAAACAGTACGCGGCACGATAGTGTGTTTAGGTGTGTGCCTTCAGTGAAGTACGCGGTGCGATAGTGTATTTGGGTGTGTACTGTACGCAACACAGTAGAAGAAGCAGTGCGTGGTCACGCAGTGCAGTAGAAGGAGCTCTGCGGGTATACGCAGAGAAGCAGAGGGTGAATTGCGTAGCGACGCAGGACAGTAAAAGGAAAACTGCGTATCTGACTTAAGATATTCTGTTGACTGAATTTTTCTGTTGATAAGGTGTTCTGGGTTCAGTTCTTTTATTTTGATCTGGTTACTGCAGCTGATTGTAATTTATAAGTACTTGATGATCATTTGATGTATATGGATCCAGTTTGAAAATTTATGAAAAGTGGTCCTTGTAAAGAAGTAGGGGATTGTGGCTCCCTTCCAGGTGAGACTGGAAAATGAGAGAGAGTTGTAGCTCTCTGCAGGTTGCAGCCTGTGTACTGGTAAAGGATTGCACCAGTACAAGACCATTGTAAAAGGAGTTTCTAATTTGAAAGGAGATAGAGACATATTGCAGCAGGTGGTTTTCACCCACATTGGGTTTCCACCTTATATCTGGTGTTCTTTGATGTGACTTTTTGTTTTTCTTGTTCATGCTCATTATTTTATGGGACTGATATGCAAAAATAATTCAAAGTATAAATAAGGAAGATTTGGTAAAAGGACTAGATAATACTGATTCACCCCCCCTCTCAGTATTATTTTCAACAATTGGTATCAGAGCAGGTCCTTCTAAAGAAGCTTGATCGCTTGAAGGAAGATCTTTCATCATGAGCAACTACGAGAGGGAAGCATCTATAAGGCCACCGGTTTTTGATGGGACAAACTTCAATTATTGGAAGGTAAGAGTTACTGCCTATCTTCAATCTCTTGGTACAGAAGTTTGGAACATCGTAGAGACGGGCTATGCTTTTCCTTCAACTACTCCTACAGATGCAGACGAGAAAAAGAAGCATGAAACAAAGGCAAAAGTAGTCAGTACCCTATTAGGATGTATATCCCAATCGGAATTCATGAAGGTAATGCACTATAAATCCGCAAAAGAGATATGGGACAAAATTGTCACGAGCTATGAAGGAGATGAACAGGTAAAGCGTGCCAAACTTCAACCTCTCAGGATTCAGTATGAGACTCTCAAGATGTATAATGATGAAAGTGTGGCTAACTATTTTCTTCGGGTAGATGAAGTTGTTAATTGTATGAAAAATTTGGGTGAAGAAATAAAAGAGGCTATTGTGGTTGAAAAGGTTCTAAGATCATTGCCCCCCAAGTTTGAATCTAAAGTATCTGCAATAGAAGAAAAAGAAAATCTACGAATTCTTACTATGTCTCAGCTACATGGAATTCTAACTGCTTATGAAATGAGAAAGGGAGGTCCATCAGATAGAAGAGAAGCTGCTTTCAAGGCATCGGCAAAGGAGATTATTATGAAGCAAGCCATGTCCCAGAAGAAGAGGAAGAGGAATCAAACTTTGTCAGAAATCTTCAAAGGGGTTCTGGAAGGTTCAGAGGTAAGTTGCCTTTTAAATGCTTTGCTTGTGGAAGAGTAGGTCATTATGCTGCAAAATGTCCTTATAAGGATAAAGGAAAGGAACCTGCTAGATGGAACAAGAAACAGAGTGCAAGTAAGAAAAGCTACTACACTCATGAAGATAGTGATGGTCTATCAAACAGTGATGAAGATGAACGAGGTAATGAATATAAATTGTTAATGGCATTTGAAGATGATGATTATATGGATGCTATAGATGTGGATTACTTTCATGAAGAAATTACTAAACTTAAGAGATGTATAGAAGAGAAGAATATGATCATTGATACTCTACAATTTCAAATTGATGAAAAGGAAAGGCATCTTGAAAAATTAGAAGGTGAAATTGTTGGTCTTAGAAAAGAGATTGAGAAAAAAGCTATTAATCTTAAGTTTGTCAAAGGATCTGAAACTTTGGATGAGATTATCAATGTGCAGCAGTCTCCTCTAAACAAGACAAGTCTGGGCTATAATGGAGAAACTTCTCAAGCATCCACCTCAAAGAGTTATCTGGATGCAGCAAGAAGAAATGAGAAAAAGCACAATGAATACCATCAGGTAAAGCAGGGACGAACTGCTAACAAAAACTATGAGGGGCAATCCATCTTAAGGGTGAACAAAAGCTACAACCAGCCACAGGTAAAATCTTCTCAATTTGGTTCAAGAATAGATGACAAAAGAAATTACAATCAATTGGCTGGTAGATTCGATAACCGCAGAAGTTTCTTCAATGGACAATGCTTTTCTTGCCATAACTTTGGTCACAAATCAGCTCAATGTGTTGCATATAAAACAATCATGACTAGGGAAGCTCAAAAACAAAGAAGTATGACCGGGATTACAAAAAGGACCTATAACAACTTTTCGGTTCTTGAAAATGAAGTTGAATGTTCTATTTGCAATAACTTTGGTCATGAAGACTTTGAATGCAGGAGCAGGTTTCAGCAGAGAAAGGAACAAGCCTCAAGCACCAAAACATGGAGAATAAAGGAACCACAAACAGAAAGATGTGGGATAGCATTTTATGCAGAGGGACAGGAAAATCTATGGTACATTGACAGTGGATGTTCGAAGCATATGACAGGTGATAAAGAAAAACTTGAGTCATATTCTGCTCTAGAAAAAGGGAAGAAAGTCTCTTTTGGAAATGATACTCCTGCAACTATAAAAGGAAAAGGTATTGCTCAGTTAAAAGAAAAGGTCAAGGCTGGAAATGTTTTGTATGTTGATGAATTGAAACATAATCTTCTAAGTGTCAGTCAGATGTGTGATCAAAGAACCGAGGTGATATTAAGATCAAATGGATGTCTTGTTCGTGATCTTGATACAGGTAAAATAGTGATCAAAGGCAAAAAATAACTCCAAATGATCTGTACATATTTGAAGAAGGACAACAACAATGCTATCTAAGCAAGGATGATGAGCACTGGTTATGGCATCGGAGGTTGGGACATCTAAGCTTTTCACAAATAAGGAAAGCATGCAAATATCAGGCAGTTCCCGATCTTCCAAATATCAAAATTCCTGACAACACCATATGCAAATCATGTCAGTCTAGAAAACAAACTAGAACTAACTTTCCAGAGAAGGAAGGATCAGCTAGCATGCCTCTTGAGCTAGTACATACAGATACATGCAGTCCTTTCAGAAAAAGAACACCTCGAGAAGAAGAATACTTGATATTATTCATTGACGATTTCTCCAGGTTTGTCTGGTTAGGACTTATGAAGCACAAAGATGAAGCATTCGAAAAATTCAAAGCCTTCAAAGCCTTGGTTGAAAATGAATCGGGTCACAAAATTAAGTGCCTCAGATCCGACAGAGGTGGGGAGTTTACCTCAAATGAATTTTTTGATTTCTGTGAAGAACATGGGATAAGAAGAGAATTCTCTACAGCTAGAACTCCTCAGCAAAATGGAGTTGTGGAAAGAATGAACAGAACAGTCCAACAAATGGCCCGTGCTATGCTTGATGAATCAGGGACTCCCGCAACCTTCTGTGGTGAAGCTGCACATGCTGCGGTTGTTATTCTCAACAAAACAAATGTCCGGGTGAACAGCACTCAAACTCCTCATGAGCTCTAGAATGGTAGGACTCCTTCGGTAAAGCACTTCAAAATATTTGGGATCAAATGCTATATCAAGAATACCGATGAGCACCTTCGCAAACTTGAACCTAGAGTTGATGAAGGCATTTTTCTTGGTTACTCTACACATAGCAAAGCATACAAGTGCTACAATAAAAGACTTGGCAGAATTGTTGAAAGCATTGATGTAGTGGTTGATGAGAAGGGATACATTCCTAGACAAGTACATCATGAAGACATCGAAGAAGATGAAGGATACCCTCAACGACAAAATGATGAAGAACTCAAGAAGAACCTCAAGAAGATCTAGAGGAGCAGACAAGAATAGAAGAAAAGACTCCATCCAGATATGTTCAGAAGAATCATCCAGAATCTCAGATTATGGGGCAGAAAGAAGCAGGTGTACAAACAAGAATAATAGTTGCAGAAGCCTCAAGCTATTTGGCATTACTCTCCTCTTCTGAACCACCAAATGTGAAAGAGGCATGCGAAGATGAATGTTGGATAAAAGCAATGGATGAAGAACTTGAGCAAATCGAAAGGAACAACACTTGGGAACTGGTTCCTAGACCAAAGGATAAGAATGTTATCGGAACAAAATGGGTCTTCAAAAATAAATTGAATGAAAATGGAGAAGTAATTAGAAACAAGGCCAGACTTGTTTGTAAAGGGTATGCGCAGCAAGAAGGAATAGACTTTTAAGAAACGTTTGCTCCTGTTGCAAGACTTGAGGCCATCTGAATGTTCCTTGCTCTCTCAAGTTTTCAAAACTTTAAAGTATTTCAAATGGACGTGAAATCAGCCTTTCTGAATGGAAACTTGGAAGAAGAAGTATACATTGAACAACCAGATGGGTTCATTCTTGGAAATGATCCAAATCTTGTATGCATATTGAAAAAGGCTCTCTACGGGCTCAAACAAGCTCCAAGGGCTTGGTACTAT
>APFE030713253.1:0-15230 GCA_000404065.3 Pinus taeda
GGTTATATCTTCTGTGTTATGTGTGATTGATTCCTTCTTATTAGTTATATGTGTTCATGCTTGATGTTGCTCATGTTCAATTAAGCTTTCGCTAAGTTTATGGTAGATGTAGATCTAGTATTATGCTTTAGTACATTGCATATATCAGTTGGATTTGTAGGTTAGTACTGCTAAAGTGCATTCCATAAACCTTATGAGCATGAAAAGGGAGTTTGCAATGTGACCTGTTACACGATGTCTTCTTCACCTGAAGGGAATTCTTTCATAGTCTAATATCTATAGATGAGAAAATCTAGGTTGACCAAGCCTCATCTTAGCCACGAGTCCTTCTCTTGAATTAACACTCACCAAAATGTGCATTTCAGTCATGATGCCAGTGGTTTGAAAAGATATGTCTCCATCTAGGAAAATCCCCAAGCGGTTTCAAATATCCATAAAGGTTTCTTAAGACCATAATTAAATAGGAAATCCTAGCAGTCGAAACCAAATTGGTGTGGCTTCCAACCCCTCTCGACTAACATCAAAGAGAGGTTTCCTTTTCTTCAAAAGAACTACGGTAGAATCAATGGACCAATTTCTTTCAAGAACCCAGGAGAGGCTCTGACTTCAGTTGGAAAGAAAGATGAACCAAACTTTAGCTAAGGTTGAGACAAATGACAAGTACTCCATATTTTTCCCCATTTTCGAGTAGCCCACTCTCTTGGGGTTTGAACCTTGAAACACCTTCCCCTTGCTCTTCCCACAATAACAACCTTTTCCTTCTATTCAACCTCATGAAACTGAATGTCCACTCCAAAGACCATATTTTTCTCCCCTTTCTGCAACTTTGCACAATGAGCCTTTTTCTTCTTTATGGCACTTATGGGTCTTTGTCCTTGGAGGGTGGGGGGGTGTTATGCTTGCTCTAGTTCTATGGATCTTTCATGAGAAGCACCTCCACCATTGAACCCCTATATTAGTGTGGCCACATCAAGCTCATTTACAAAGAGGGTTGTATCTGTAAATACTAAATAATTTTTAGGCAATGCCTTAAACAAAGGGTATCCTGGAAAAGTCAAATTCTCCTCTCCCATTGAAGTTAGGGTTTTTACCCAATGTTTTTGTAGAATATTAGAGATTGACACAAATGTCATTAGAAATTTTTGGTTTAGACCCTCCGTCAAAGGGGAAAACAAACAAGGTGATGCCACCACCTATAGGGGGCCTTGTGAAAAAAGGAGTTGGATCCCAAACTTCCATACCGACTCCACTTAAAATTGTCCCATCTAGGGTTTTTTTAGTATAAGTGAGTTCCTAGATCTTCCACTAGACCAAAAAAACCCACACTTGGCAGTGGAAACCCTGAAGCACAAATAGACATCTAACCCCATAGCTTATTCGAGTCCTCATTCACCAGAATGACCCTCTTCTCATCTTGTGAATCACCAACTAGCTTGTTCCATATCTGTTAAAATTCTAGTGGATCAAAATAATAGTCTACCAAAATCTCCTCCATCAACCTACAACTGAGCTAAGCCTATTAATCAGGGATAAGGAAATGAAGAATATGTTTCTCTTATGACAATCATCTTTAGTGACAAAGTCGAAGTCATAGACAACATATCTACACTCTATCTTGGGAAAAAACCCTAAAGCTATCATAGTTCTTAGTGGGGCCTCTGAGTTTATCTATCGTGATCTCAGTTTGTTTCTCATTGATCTTGAATATCGTGAATAGATATATCTTTTTCCTCTTCAGCTCCAAGAATGTAGACTTGCATTCACCATTAATAGACATCCGAGAACATGCACTTGCCTATAGGACGTTTTGAAGCTTTTCTGGGCATATTTTCTAGTAAAAAATGTTCATAATCCGACAAATATTTCTTGAAATCACAAATTTGAGTTATGAATTCCCTACAATCCAAGTGCCCCAGTGGTTTTTCATAGTACATTTGACTAGAAAAGAGAACAATTCCCGAAAACTAAAGGCACTCCACGTTATTTCTCCAATATATGGAGGAAGGAAAATTGAAAGTATAGGAAGATAGTACAAGACTCCTAATTTTTGCAAGTTTCAGATAGCTAAATGCAAACCTTAACCACAACAAATATAAGAGATTTATTTTTCCTAGAAAATAAGTTCAAAAGAATTAGTTAATATGACACAATGAAAACTATAAATAATATTTAGATTACAAAACATAATAGAAATATTAATATATAAAATCTAAAATTTTATTCAGATAATTTTAAGCTTTTATCATAATTTTAAATTTATATTACTTAATTTTAAATTCAAGTAACACTTTTTGAAATTTACGAATACACTTAAAACATTAAATATAATTTAAGCAAACAAATATATAAAAAATTAATGTTACTACTTAATAGATTATTGTGTTGTTATCATAACATTCAAATTTTACATACATAACTTAGATTTATGTGTGAAAATTAATGAAAATTCAAAGTAAAACATTAACATTCACATTAATATTAAGAAAAGTATTTTTGGTTGAAATCATATAGAAAAAAATCATCTGGTCTTGATGATGAATCACACTAATGGATTCCAAACACATGGTAAAAATTTTTCCTATATAAATTTTATCAAAAACACTCTTCTTAATATAAAATCACGAACACCTAAATTCAAAAATATTAACATTTTAAATTCCCATTAAATCTGTCCTTACAAATTTAAAAAATATATGCTATTACCTAAATTAAAAGCACCAAAAAACTTCACCTCCCGCACGCATATATTTTTCAAAATACATTAAGGACTATTACATAAATTAGGAGCACCAAAGGCGTTTAGATCCCACCAAGCCTGGGCTCATTTATTTTTTATAAATAGCATAATATTACAAGCCCCTTAAAGGCAAAAGCTAATCGAATGAAAGTTAAATGCAATGTTCGAGTTATTTGTGGCGGAGGAGCACAGAGACGATCATAGCAGAAACAGTTACCCAAGTAGAAACAGTTTTAAACATATTCTAGGCCTTCATTTAATTTAATGTGAGGGAACATTCAAAATAATTAGATTTTTGTTAGATTTCAAGTTTTTTGGAAGTTTTTTGTAGTGTCATGATTCGGATTATCCACAATTTCTAATTAATTTCAATTTTTGTAGTGTCAAGGTTTATTGCATTAAATAAATTTTTGGCTAGAATTTTTTTCTGCAATTATTTTTTCAGCGTGAAAAAAGTGTATATATTCATATTGTATATTTCAACAAGATGGTTTTACATAGATAGTTGTGAGGATTTCCCCACATCCAGTGAAAAGGCAGAATTTAAGGTGTATGTCTGGAATATATACAAAATATTTTGATGGATATAGAAACATAACATCATTAGCTATTGACAACACTGTGTTAAAGACAATAGATGAATATATGTGCATACCTGGCTGTGTATGACCTGAAATATCTCAGAGAGTAAGAAAATACAAACCAAATAAAATCCTTGCTATTGATTTATATGTCAGGAAGATAGAAGTCCTGAATCTAAAAAGCAGTAACTTGTCGTTTTAATCTGCATTCTCCATACAACTTGAAGAGAATTTAGGCCTTGTTTGGATTATGCATCAGTTTCCCTGTTGTTGATCTGGCTGTATGAGAGATAGTATAATTCTTCTTGTTGTTCCATAAAGAAGTAATTATGTCCAGCCATCCAGCAAGATGGATATTTTCGATGTTGTGCTTTGACAGAACATAATCAGTAATTAACTTTGAGTCTCCATATATATGTAGCTCTGGAATGTCTAGGAAAGTACAAAAAGTTAGGAGTCCCGCTAATGCCACCGCCTCAGCTCTGTTGTTGGAACCCTGTCCAACATTCCAATGGATTTCAAAAGACTGTTCCTCTGTTGTCTTGATGAAGACACCACATGCGCTCGTCCCCTGTTGTGCTGCACCATCAAAATAAGCACATGGAGGAGCCATGGACATCCTTGTTGAATGGTCTCTATTGCCTTCGTGTTTGTTGTCTTTTGCTGTGTTGTTTTTCCTTTTACTGCTCTTAATTTGTCCAGCGATATCCAGGGTGTTCTATTGGGATATGATAGATGACACAACAGAGGAATTGGGTTCCATTTTAGCATCGAAGAGCCTGCTGTTTCCCCATTTCCAAATAGTCCAAATTGTTAATAAAGGAATAGGCCTCCATCCCTTGTACATGGAGCTCCGGCTTTTGAAGGCTACAGGGATAGAAGAGAAAGAAACCAAAATGAGCCGCTATGTTTTCCCATATTGGCCCCACCTGTGAGCATGTAAGAAATAGATGAAAATTACTTTCAGAATAGTTTCTACACATGAGGCAGATTGTAGGCCCTTGCCAGTTCCTTTTTTGCAAATTTTCCCACGTAAGGCTCTTATCATGGAACACCAACGATGCAAATATAATAATCTTCATGGGACATCTTGTTTTCCAGAAAGAAGAGGGAAAAATGTCTCCGTTAGTACCCGACTCCAAGGTTAAAAGTTGCTGGTATGTTAATTTAACCTGGACAGTCGAGGATCCGCCCAGGCCATTCCATATGAGAAAGTCGTTGTCAGCCGAGCGATATATACCATGGGCACAAAGCATTAATATAACATCATTCATTGAGACTTTAAATCCTCCTGCAGTTGAAGTTCCTCTGCTAATTTCCAAAGAGGGATGGCTCCCTCCCATTTACTTATAACGCTGGCCCAGAAGAAAAAACCACGATTATGGAGTGCTTTCAGCAAGGATGGACTTATTTGAATTTTCCCAACACCACCGGCAAGCTCATCCTGTCCAATTATTAATTTTGCACTTGTCTGGAATTTCCAAATGAGGTTTTGTCTAAAAAATGGTTCCAGTTTCCTGAAACCTCTCCAGATAGCGGATCCATGAGGGACCCCAAAATGTTTTCTCCGGATCCAAAATGACATGTCTCTATTGTTCATGTATTTAGCATGCATTTCCGTGCTCCATATGGAGTCTCCCATAATAGCTTTCCACATCGACTTGCAAAGCAGTGCCTTCCGGAATTTTGATAATTCCAAAATGCCCCATCCTCCCATATGTTTAGGCCGGGTCAGAGCAGAAAGTCTAGATAGATGATACTTGAATTGGTCCTTCTTGCATCCCCATATAAAGCTGACAATCATCCTATTCATGTTGTTTATAATTGCAGATGGAATATAGAACAGGTGTGCCCATTATACCATAGTTTGAACAAGGATGGTTTGGGTCAGAATCAAGCGTCCACCTTTTGAAAGGTAGGTATGCTCCCAAGCAGCAATTTTCTTATAGAAAAGGTCTGTTATCCAAGACCAGTCCTTCACCTGATACCCAATAACTTTTAGATTAAAACCCAAATATTTCAAGCCATTCTGGAGGGGATTGACTTTGATATTGAATAACTGGGAAAGGAAGATAATTAAATTCCCATTTATATTATGGACATAAAAAGAAGATTTACCTTCGTTAATATTCATACCACTTGCTCTTTGAAATCTTCCCAAGATCTTATGAAGGCAAATCTAGGTAGCTCTGCATAGCATAGCGGCGATGAGAATGTCATCGACAAAAAGGTTGTGAGATATGGATATCCCTCTACATATAGGAAGGGGCTGACAGATATTTAGTTGTATCACCCACTTGATATGGAGACTGAGAGAGTCCATTGCAAGTATGAAAAGCAGGGGGGACAATGAACAACCTTGCCTAAGCCCCCTGACAGCTTTAAAAAAGGGCGTAGGAACTCCATTGATCAAGACTGCGAAATTTACCTGTTCTACACATGCCATGATCCATGCCGAACATCTGTTATCTAGGCTGATCCTTGTAAGGAGGCATCAGATGTAACCCCAGTCAATACTGTCGTACGCCTTCCTGAGATCAATTTTTAACATAGCAGCTTCCAGATTTTTGTGATGGATAGAATGCAGGGATTCTTGTGTGAGTGCCACTGCATCTAAAATGTTCCTGTCTTTAAGAAAACCGTGTTTTTCAGGAGTCAGATGTAATGGTAACACATTCCTCATGTGCATTGCAATAATCTTAGATATAGTCTTATATAAGATGTTGCATAAAGAAATGGGACGATAATCTGAGAATGAAGTAGATAGCGCCTTTTTAGGGATCAGGGCGATGTAAGTGGAGGATAAACGATGATTGATTTTTCCGCTTACTCTTGATTCCTCGACCATGTTTAGAATGTCATTCTTAAACAAGTCAAAGAAATGGATAAAGAAATCGACAGACCAGCCATCCGATCCCGGACACTTGTCTTTTTGAAATGATTTCGTTGTTGATATTAATTCATCCTCTGTAACCGCAACGAATAGAGTAGCATTTTGTTCATCGTCAAACATAGAAGGGTACGACTCTATGGCCCATAAAATGTCGACTATATCACTACCTGTATCTCTGCTATATGCCTTTTTCAAGAAATTGACAGCTTCACGTGATATATCCTTTGTAGAATTGAGGCTTCTGTGATACATCATAGTTATAAGAAGATTTCGGCGTAAATCACATTAGGTAAGACTTTTGCTGACGCGTTTCGAACCAACTAGTGTGGTTCATCGTCAGGACAAGTTGAGGAGACAGATCTAGTCTAGCGCTTTAAATAGTTCGATCAGAGATTCCAACACCTAAAACCAATTAACGTCTAATTTTGACCCAAGGACCCTATTACATTATTATTATTCTAATTAATATTATTATTCCCAATAATTTATTATTTTATTAGTAGAAATAAGTTAAACTAGGTAAAAAATAAAATAGATTAATAGTTTATTTATTTAAGTTCATAAAAATAATAATATATAAAACACCTTTAACCCTAATATTAATTACTATCCTTCTGGAACAAAGATAAATTAGGTAAAAATTCCCATATTTACTTAAGGTTAGTTTAAAAATAATTTTATTACAATTTTTAATTATACAAATATAACTACAATCAATGGAGAAAAGTCAAAAGCGGAGAAAGGAGTTCATATATCAGAATAATAGAATATTAATATATACTAATGTATAATAATACAATATAATGTATAGTAAAAAATAAATAATAAGAACCCACTATATATTGAAATCAATAATAATAATATATGTATACTAAATAAGTTCATATTTCATACTAACAATATATACTAGTATACATAATATAATCAATATACCTACTATTCCCTTAATATTTATTATTATATTTAAGGAATTAGGTGAATAAATACCCTAAAAAATTAGCCTAAAACCTTAATAATACTTATATACATATAAGTAATGTATAATAAAAATACATAATATATAAAAATAATGTATAGAGGTAACAGTAACCAAAAAGTAACCATTATGTATTAATAATAAAAATATATATATGCTAAATAAATATAAAAATCTATACAAAATATCGCCACATTGCTAGAAATAAATACATATTAATTAAACTTAAATAAAATATATATGAACAGATAATCCTAACTATTTATAATAAATAAGAATTAAGGTAAATTAGGTAAAATTACTATTTAAATAAAATAAAACAATCTATAATATATCAAGTACCATAAATCAAAATTAATAAGTAATATGAAAATCATGTATATGTTATAATAATAGTAAAATATAAATAAAATAAATAAATAAAACCATAAAAATATTTAATAAAAACACCTAGATCAAGACGGAAAGGGAAGACAGGAAGGAGACTGAAACGGAAAAAAAGGAGAAAACTAGGACAAAAGGGCAGGGATCCAAGATCTACTGATCTTCCAGCCATCGTCTCTGTTGAGATTGATAAGCCATCGTCTCTGTTAAGATTGATAGGCCTTCTTTCGATTTCAATGGCTTCCCTGAATTTAGAATGATGAAACTGAGAAAATACAGAATTACCTAAAACATTCTTAATCTCCCATATCATATTCACTTGTCTCCATCTATTGGCATATTTATGAAAAAACTTTGCGTTTTTGTTACCTTCCCTTAGCCATATGGCCCGACTCTTGAGTCGCCATGTGGATTCTTCCTCCGCTAAAATCTTTTGCTTCATTGTGATACATTTTGAATGAATAATGGAATAATGATTGGTGGTTGGGAATTTTATCGTATTTATATCCATTTAAGTGTAAAAACAAATGGATTTATATGATATTTTTTTAAAATATTAATTATCAATAATTTTGTATTTTTTTAAATTAATATTTTTATAATTGATAATTAATTTAATCAAATTATATAATTTATAAATAATTAATTTATTGAACAAATGTTTTTTGTAAAATTTTTTGCGTTTTCCCTGGGATGTTTTACGTTGCAAAAAAGTATTTGTCCAATATAATAACTAGCAATTGTCCTAAAAAGTACAAAGAGAGGCCGATAGGATTATTAAATTGGAATTGTTGAATTTTTATAGAAGAGTTAATTAATTTGTGGAAAACTTTGCTCCACAATTGCACAATTTCGCAATGGCGGGAAGGTCTTGTCGCTGGTCCAATAAAAATGGCAAGGAAGACATTCAGACATATCCGCTGATTAGAAGCAGATACGCAATCAATAGAAGCAGATACGCAATCAATAAATGATTCACGCTCCTCTGGAAAAAATGACGAAACAAGGAGGTAATTTTGCTGAGAAACCTATCTTGAAAATGCAAACATACCAGGGAGCCAATTGACAATTTAGAGAATTGAAGACCACGTCCAAAGATCCATGTAGATATCTTCGAACACGTTTGCTTGAGAAGAACTCATCTTGCTCAGAAACCCATCTTGAAGATGCAGCCATGCCACGGAGATAAACAGGAAATACAGGCAAGGAACTACTAACCTTTTGCCGAATCGATCTCGGTTGTTACAGAGAATAGACCTGCACAAGTACGTAGAAGAATAGAATCAAGTTAGTTAAAATAGACGAATCGCATGAATGAATGAAAAAAAAAATGTGTCTGAAAGTCAATCCTCGCAAGCCATTACTATAATAATTAGAATGTGAACGTGCAGTTAAATAAATAGATCCATACCGAAATCCAGTGGAGAGGGGATTTCTAGGAGTACTTACATGTGAGCGGAGTGCGGATCCGTCTTCAGTGCCCCTTCTGAGGCACCGGTGTTTCTACGGCACAACCCCAAATACATGCATAGATATAAAACCTGATAAACAGGGATAGGAATTTTGTATTATGAAATATACAACAATAACTTAAATTCCAGATCTCCAAGCAGGAAAACATTTGATTGTCCAAACATTTACTAGTACAATGCTAGTGCAATCAATACTATAACACTTTTAAATTACAGATAGTATTCTCAACCCCAAAACAAAGTTGCAATAACTTGAAATATTCCAGACCTCCAAGGAGGAAAACAGTTTTGTGTACAAAATATCAATCAATACTGTGACCCATTATTTTATTATACTAAGACAGCTCTCTTATAATAACCAGTGTTCATTCATGTGCTGATGCTCAAGCTGTGGTGAGCAGATATCCTTCCGCGGTCTTGAACATGCTGGTTGCCGCTTCCTTAATTGGCTCTGTTGGGGGGATTTCGTTACCTGTTGGCTCGAACTCAACACTCCAACTTACAGTGCAAGAATTGGCATCAGCTTCCGGAATTACCTTCAAGGTCGGCCTGAACACTTTGTATATGCTCATAATCTCACCGTCTATTACAGTGTAGGTAACGGTCATATTTGTTTCATCCACAGCATCAATCCTCTCAGTTGCATGGGTCAACATTTTCATTCCTGCAACCAACAGGGGTTTTTTTTTCAGTAAGTTAGAAACCATCCTTTAAAACGTTCAAGTTTCAAAAAGTTGACATTTTATAAGGGGAGGGGCATCTTTATGTTGATTGTGGATTTGGGAATATTTGATATGCACAAAGTTAATTGTTTGACCTCTTCCATGTCCTTATTCTGGTTCGCATAAGTTCTGGGTTCCGGGAGTACTTCTGTGAAAAACAAAATTCTATGCTTCAAAACAAGAATGGAAGAATATTGGGCAGAGCTGGTTTCCTGTTAAATTCTCTAAATGGCTATGCTGTAAAAGCTTTTATATCACTTGTAAGCATGTTGTCAAGAGTCCACTCAGACAAAAACCAACAAATTTTAATCTACAATTTTTTCCTACCTGGATTCTACAGTGTTTTTGCTCATTACAATTTTGAAGCAACAACCAAATATTTTTGCTTAAACAAAAGTAGGCAAACTGAGAAACTAATGTTGAAAACCAAACTCCAAGATCTGCTTCTACAGGCTGTTGTTCCATGGCCACTATCTGCCAGAAATGTATTGCATAGCTATATCCAACACACTAGGTCACACTTTGGCTGAGGCCTGGGAGCCATGCTTTCATTCATAAAATGGGATATATACAGTGGAAGATAACCAGACATCTCAAACTCTGCAACATGGAATATATTTTGCTCAAACAATTTGCTGGTATTCCATTACATATTATTTTCATAAAATGGGATATATACAGTGGCAGATAACGAGACATCTCAAACTCTGCAAGATGTACAGGGAATATATTTTGTTCAAACAATTTGCTGGTATTCCATTACATAAAACTTTCTGCGTCAAAATCTTGCTCAGAAACCTATCTTGAAGATGCAAACATACCATGGACCCAATTGCCAATTTAGAGAATTGAAGACCATGTCCAAAAATCCATGTAGATATCTTCGAACACGCTCGCTTGAGAGAATAACTCATCTTACTCAGAAACCCATCTTGAAGATGCAGCCATGCCACGGAAATAGACAGGAAATACAGGCAAGGAACTACTAACCTTTTGCCGAATCGATCTCGGTTGTTACAGAGAACAAACCTGCACAAGTATGTAGAAGAATAGAATCAAGTTAGTTAAAATAGACGAATCGCATGAATGAATGAAAAAAAAGTGTGTCTGAAAGTCAATCCTCTCAAGCCATTACTATAATAATTAGAATGTGAACGCACAGTTAAATAAATAGATCCATACCGAAATCCTCCCTGAACAACCAAACTTTGTCAATACCTATCTCATAAGGCTATCAGAACAAAGTAACCATGAATAATACTGCATGATAGGGGTTAAAGAAATTGCATACAGATATACAAAAAAGGCGGTTGGTGGCCTCTTAGGTTGGTTTGGGTCCTTTACTGCTTTGGGTTTGGCCTGCTTCTTGTTTGGCTTCTCTTTGACACTGGCTTCTTCCTGAAAAATTCCCAAGAATTGAACATAAAAAAATACTCATTATACAAACATGAAACAGAACAAATCATTGGTATCTATAGTATTAAATTTCACATACTTGGCTTCAACATTTTTATTCTTAGTCTCCTTGGTTGCAGTCCTCTTAGCCTTTGCATCCTTCATCGTTCTGGTTAGATAATAAAACAACACCCACAAAAGCTATACGCTGTAATTTACAATAAATTTCAAAAAATGGAGGTTAGACTAAGAAACTAATATTTAAAAAAATGGAGGTTAGCCTAAGAAACTAATATTTTAAGTAAAACATGAAGAAGAGCAACAAAATCTAGAGAAAATAGCAAACACAGTACATTTGTTAAGGAAGAACTACTACTATGCTAAGTCAAGCAAAAGCAATAGTTGTGTGCAATTATCTATCAATCATGCAAGGACACTGTTTATTTTGCCCCTCAAATTGCAAGCAGAATTATAGATCAAATCTAAACAAAAGCAATATCTGTCATGTTTCTGTTACTATCGCTCTTTGCATAATATTTTACAGGGCATATAGTTATATTGACAAGGAGCCTCTAAACAAACACCCTGCCTATGCAGTTTAATTCCAGTTGATCGCTCACTAGTAGAATAAAATACCATTAAGAAATATCAAGTAACAGTCAAGTGAAATCCAAAGTAAGGAACCATGTGTGGTTCCTGCTAACTATCACAAAGAAGCGTCATAAATATCAGCTGAACCGTCAATCTGCAGGGAATCCCAAAAGCATAGTCTAATAATGTCAACTTAAGATGCCACGATTAATCATTCTGTTAAGAGTAGACTTTGTGCAGGGAAATTAACTAAGAACGCAGTTGAATCGGCTTTACACTATGATTCATTAAAGGGTAAAGGTTCGGGAAGTTCAAAGTTCTGTTCGGTAAACATTTTAGAAAACAGGGCTAAATATACCATAACACTCAGCAACAAAGATAGTTATGTCATCTATTATTTCCCAGAGTCCATATGTTTTGGAAGCATGTAGAGATTCGTAGCCCCTGTAGGAACAGGCTCATCTGATAGCCTTCCTAAGAGGTGGTATAACTCAAACATATTACAGACCCCGCTATTTACAACAGAAAACGCACACAGTAAGAAATAGACCAGAACCCTATTGCGGTTATTGAAGGACTTTGTATCGAACATTCAAGCTATAAATAACGAACAGAGTTCGGTGCTGGCCGAGCCCACATTTCAAACTTAAAATTCATAACCATTTTCGACGCAAATATTCCTTTAAATTCTGAACAGTTCCAACATATTGTTCATACAAGATTCAACGAGGAACCGAGCATTTACATCAAAAGTTTTTTTTTTCCAGAAGACTACCGAATGACCCAAACCCAGAACTGTAAATACTTATAACAGAAAACAAGTCGATTCAAGCAGATAATGTTTTCTACGACAAGAAATTCTCTGCCCAGGCGCAGTTCCAGCTACCTATTTTCCTCATTTTCGGCTATGTGATGAATGAAACGCATGGCAATTGCATTGAAGAGGCAGAGGGAGGAAAGCTTTATAATAGAAACAGCAAGGCTGATGCATACTCTGTGCATGGCGTCCTGAAAATCTTGCGTTTTTCCAAAATGAGCACTCTGAGTTTCTTGATTTTCAGTTGTTTCTTTTTCTGGTTCAGATCTTTTCTGGTTCACATCTACGGTTGAAAGTGTGTTATCTGATCAAACGGCTCAGAGTAAAAGTGTTGACGAAAAGTTCATGCATAGGAAAGGCCTATCCGCCTAATAATTAACGCTAGAAACCAGTATAAAAGACAATTAATATTATTTAAAATAATTTATTATAATATTAATTATATTAACGCTGGAAAGCGGTAAAAAAACAATTAATTTTATTTAAATAATTTATTATAATATTAATTATTTATTTCATAAAAATAATTAGTTAATTCAAACTATTTATTAAATTATACATATCAATATATATTAAATTGATTTAAAGTAAATATAAAAATTAATTTAGTAATCAAATCAATTTGTTTTATTTTTATGTCATAAATCTAATTTAAATGTAAAGTTTTTTTTGTCAAATTTAAATATTATATATAGTTTTTATTTGTTAGCTTATGAGAGTCTTGAGATGATTGTTTTACTAATTATCAAAATCACTTTGTAATCACAAAAGTCTTTAGTATGGTTAGATTTTTCTCATAAAATTTGGACTAGGTTATTTTTACACTATAAAGTGCCATAACAAAACATCTTGGCTCTGTCTATTCTAAACCCGTAATCACCAAAGGCTTTAGTATGGTTAGATTTTTCTCATAAAATTCGGCCTAGGTCATTTTTACACTATAGAGTGCCATAACAAACACCTTGTCTATGTCTGAACAAATATTAGATTATCAAAAACCAAAATTCAAAATAAATAAGATGTTTATTTTGAAATAAAACTTTCATAATTTTAATTTAATTATCAATAACTACTACCAAATAGATATTAAAGATTTATACAAAAATTATATGTTTAAAAACTTTTTTCACTAACTACATATTTGTCAGTGAACGCACTAATTTTCATATGATTCATTAATTCTTTTTAAAATTAAATTAACCCATAAAACTATTTATCACTTAAAAAATAATAATAAAAATATACCATTAAACATCTACTAAGGTGAATCTATTAATGTAGAGATAGGTGAATCTATAAATATGTGCATTGGGTACAAGGTGAATCTATTAATGTATGCATAGATGAATCTATAAATGTGTGCATAGGGTAGCGTACACGAACCCTCTGGACCTTGAACGACCTTGTTCCATGTTTTAGGACTTCACCTGAGAGCATAAAATCCCAAAATTTAAGTTAACATAAAAATTTAATGGATGGTTTCAAAAACATGTTATTATCTTTTTAATTAAGATAACATGTTTTTAATTAAGATCTAACTTTTAATTGAGATTTTTAAAGTTTATAATTTTTTATATAGAAGTTTATAAGTTTTTTCATAAAGTTTATAGATTTTTTAATAGAGTTTTGATTTTTAGAGGTGTTTTTTTTTTTTTAATTAATGAGAAATAGTATTTTTAATTGAAGTTTTAAAAGCTTTTAGATTTTTTTAAGAGTTGCAATTTTTAAGGGGTTGTTTTAGAGGTGAAATGGGTGAAAATATGAAGATGGGTTATATTTTTGGGATAAATGTGGTGATGAAATTTCAAGTTTTCGGTTTTTATTGAATTGAAACTCTCAAAATTTATATAAGCACTTTTGATTTGGAATAAAGAAAAATTATGGAGAATTATATTGTTGTCCCAATAATATTTTTTGCAAAAATATTTAATGTTGTATAATATGTCAATTTTCCATTAAATGAAATGCTTATCTTTGCAAATTTTCATACAACTTAAGAGGTATGCATGTGTTAGCATATCATAATCTTAGTCTCTCTCTCTCTCACACACACACACACACACACACACACAAACACACACATATATGAGCATGATTTACACGTCAAGTTCAGGAAAGGTGTTTTTCAACTATTTAAATAAATTGAAAAACCAAAAGTACCCTTTTGAAGAGGACTTTTAAACAAAGATAATGGTATTTTTTGAAAAAAAAATGGTTATGAATATTTTATGGTATTGATGTTTTATTCAACCTCTTTAAAATTGTAAAAAAAAAGAAATCAAACATTATATTTAAAAGAAATTAGATGAAAAATATCATATGAATTTGAAAATGTCAAACTCATATGCCATTGAAAATCCAACATGATAAACTCAGCCACCTAAGGACAAATTTTGCCCTAAGTCTCCTAAGGTACTAAATGGTGTTGCTGAGAAATAAGCAGAAGAGGAGCTAAAACTCTGTTTTTTAGGCCCTCCATGCTTAAAACACTTGATTCAGCGTTTGAAATTCAAATTTCAAATGGGTTTAAGAAACCCTCATCAGGTTAAACAAAAGCTAGATGGAGCTATCATAATTATCTAAAATGAAAAATGAAGCCTCTCAATACTTTTCCTGAAGCCAATTATAAAATTTATTTATTCCACAAATATTTTTTATAAAT
>APFE030713256.1:0-13068 GCA_000404065.3 Pinus taeda
ACCCAACCAGTCCAACTGAATGTCATATTCTTACCTTCAACTTCCCTTACTCATGCATCGGGCTTCGTTTGAGTCTCACATTACCTGATGGGTTTCACACATCTCTCCCCGAGCTCAATTAACTTTCTCTTTCCAAAACCAATTCACAAGGCCCTCAAAACATAAAGGAAAGAAAAGGAAACAAACAAGAAGAAAACCACGAAACACCAATAGAACCATGACACCACAAACAAAGTGGCTAGGCCTTGCACAAGACGCAATCAAAACCCACAATCAAGCTCAAAAAAATCACAAAATACCAAAGGCACAAAACTAGAAAAAAACAGCATGACTCAATTCCCATGGGTTCCTAATACTTCCAAGGGAAAGATCAACCTAAGACTTTGTCTCTTTTTCCATGCAATTCCCTACATCATACAACCATAAACACATAATTGTCAGTGTATAAATAAATATAACAATATACTAACTACCTTACCTTTTTGTGCCAAGTATGCTACCTTATAACTAAATACACACACCTCTCAAGGAATTCCAATTCCTTGATGAATCCGGCCATAGATAAAAATCAGTTGTTATACCTTTCAAATACATATCCATGAATATAGCACATACACATAATTTAAGACAAATTAGGGTTAAGAATACTTCCTATATGCAAAGCACTCATTCATTTGGAACTGTGGTTTCCAAACATAGCCAAAGGAATTCTCACCCAATTCCTTTCTTTACCTTTTACCTTGCTACAATTGAGTCTTACTATGTACTGTCACATCACCCAATACATAGTTATATAAACAAATCAACTATTACCTTTTCAAGCTAATACGTGGCTAATACCAAGCATGTTTCCTTGTAATTGTTTACACATGTGAGCCACATGTTCCAAGGATCAAAACATCATATCTATTAATTTGAAATAAGTGTACATGAAGACTAAAAACCATGTTATAATCAACTCACGGTCATAAGTCATAATACTACAACTAGCACCCACTTGCACGCAAGTGCAAATAAGTTGTCTCAACACATAATGTGTTAGTACAACCATCTTGAAAGAAGATCATTCCTTCAGGTAATTATATAGACACATAATCATATCATGCAATTAATAAAACATTCAAACAATAGATAGACGACATAATAGACACCAAACTATGAAACACCAAATAGATGACATAATTAAACACTCAAACACCAAATAGACGACATAAGCAAACTCATACCTTAATGTAACTAAAGGGAGGATATCTTATCTGCACAATCAATCTAGATTAGCACAATATAAATTCACAACACATCAACTCTGACATAAATAAGGTCAGGATATCCATAACATTCACTACTAACATGTTCACATCATAAACTCATAAACAATTGTCATTCATTCATAATAATCACATATGCATAGTCAGTCTACATTAGTGAAACACAATATCACAAATATGTTGGCTCATAAATGATTATCTGGACCACAACCATCTGCATGGGCCAATATAGTTTAGCACGATACATATAACATCAACATATTAACTGCAATGAACATAATCATCAAGCATACGACCACAATTCATGTAACAACAAGTACTACCATTCATGACATTCTGACACGTGCATATAACCGCACTCATCAACTAACATCTATCATGTGTGTAACCACAACAATAATAGAATGAAAAGCATGTGCATGACCATAATATATATAACCCTAATTCTTATAACAACTATTAACCTACATGCTTGCCCAACATACAAACATGTATGACGATCTTGTCTTACCTCGAATTCCAGTGTTGCAACCTTATTTTGATGATTTATTTCTCTTACTTCATCTCAGTCAACACATTAGCATCATAACAAGCAACAACATCATGATGACACAAATTGCATACAATGACCTCACAATGCATGACAACTATAACCATGTCAATGTATGCATAATCAACATATGTACAACATGCATGCAAACACAATACATACAAACACTGACATGCAAAACCAGTGCATAACCAACCTATTATCAAGATAAACACATCCAACATCGACACCATCAACTTTCACATGATGAAACCACTCCAACCATTATCACCACCATGCATACACAACAAGTACATAGACCTCAAGCATAAAGAACATGTATGCAACTGACATGAATGCATGACCAACACACATCGCCCATCCAGTTAAAGGAGTGAACTATGCTCTAATACCACCCTGTAAGACCCTCCTCCCACATTTACCCAGGTTAAC
The DNA here is from genome assembly GCA_000404065.3 of Pinus taeda. Lineage (NCBI taxonomy): Eukaryota > Viridiplantae > Streptophyta > Pinopsida > Pinales > Pinaceae > Pinus > Pinus taeda. Next base: position 2,251 of record APFE030713256.1, read on the forward strand.
TGGTCCACCGAGGTAAACATGTGATGAAGAGTTACCATGATATGATTCAACTCCCTAAGTCCAGTTAAGGAAGTGGAACTAAAGAACAAACACTTTCCAGACATCCCTCAAGTGCTATAGGACCCTTAGGAGCTAATCCACCACTTAAAGTACCCAACCCCTGAGTTAACCTAGCCTTTCAATGAATTAAACCCCTAGTCACACCCATGACAAGGCATGCATGTGACTATAGGCTTTTAGTTGCTCCCACAATGCCTGCAAGGGAGAGACTACAATCTTTTTTAGCCAATTCTATGCTAGAGACTGCTAGATTTAAGCCACTTTTTCAAGGCTAGTCTCCATAGCACTTCCTTGAACTTGATGAGACTTTCCAATACAATAAATTACACCAAGACACAACCTCTAACAAAAAAATTGATCAAGGAATTGACTTAACTAATCCCAAACATGACAGGAATTTCATCGAACACATTGTGAAAATGTAATCTACATGCTATCAATGCATATTTGAACATAAGGGTCTTATTCTTACTTGAAAATCACCTAGAAGGTCTAAAAAATTCTCATAATAGCTTCTATGACATATATTAGGTCATTTCTTCATTTTATGTTATATTATAAAGCAAAACATGATGACAGCCATACATTATCACTATCATACAACATATTCATATCCAACATATAACCAATATAAATAACGAGGATACAACGACCCTAAATACCACATATGAATCAATAAATTTACACATGAAATACCAAGGATAAGGAACTATTATTAATGAATGCATAAGCTAGCCAGTTTTGGGACTTCCACGTACCACCCGACCATAGATTGGCTTAACAAAATCTTTCTTTTAGTCAATCACCCTCGTGCCATATTCCAAGCATGAATGTGGGACTCATAACCAAAATCAACTAGGGATTTGCGAGGCTAAACCACCTCACCCTCATCAATAGAACCAATCTTTACCACAATCCCCACAGAATCACTAGGCCCTAAACACGCATGGATTCCACTAGATTTCTCCACCTACACCATGAGGAATTTTCTTGTCTCCTAGTCTCTAGGTATTATCGTACATTACGCCATACAAAAGTCTAGGATCCCTAGGCCTAATTTAGATTACGCCCTCAAGGATTTATCGTATATCTTGCCTTTCACCAACCAAGGATTCATAGGCCTGATTGAGGGAACCCACTTCTAGGATTTACCATATATCGTGCCATTACTTGGTTAAGGATTCCTAGGCCCACCAAGGTAACACAAAATCTAGATTTACCACAACCCACAATTTGGTTTAAGGGTCACTAGGGCAAGGCTTTATCACAATCCACAAGTCTCATTCAGGGATCACTAGGCCGTGTCTTATTTCTTTCAGAGACCACTTCACCCAATTTTGAATCCATCTGAAAATATAGCTCAATCAAAACATGAGAAACCCATCACACCATGGCTATCCAGAAATGGAAAGGCGAGGCTGGAAAACATTGTCACACTTGGCAAAACCCATTCCCATGACAAGAAGAGAACCAAGAACACACATGCAAAACCATGCATGGAAAACCTGGTAACGGAATCGTACATGCAACTCAATACCTTCACGGAATCTCATTGTATACGCTTGATCTTGCTCTTCCTTGCTTGTTCTTTGCTTCACTTTGCCTTCTTTGCTTTCCTTGATCCAATGTTGAAGTGCTCAAACAAAATTGTAAGTGTCCAAGGGTGAGAGAGAGAGAATAGAGAGAGAGAGCTCCAAAACTGAACTGACAAAAGTTTGTCAACCGATCCTCAGAAGCCTTTTTATTAATGAGTCCTCTATTTTCTTCAATTTCCATTATTTTCCTTCATTTTCTTCCTCACATGCAACCTATGGCCTTTCAACTTATGTTTCTTCTATTTTCCTTTATTTTCATAAATAAATTGCGAAAAATGTTATTTTGCCTTTCCAAATCCTTTGTCATTGCATTTTCTATTTTCCTTTAGCCATAATAACTGAAATGAGCACCCACTATGATTTTTTTCCACTATTCAACTTGGAATATGTGTCCCATGACCTTGGTCTTATATTTTTTTTACATGATTTTTTTTTACCAGGGCTATTATAGAACCCTCACACTTGGGAGAACATTGTCCTTGGTGTTCAATGACACCTACAACCATCAACATAACTGAAAAGAAAAACATGCTACCCATGGATCGTTTTAACACAACTTGTTGCAGTATTTACAATGACCACTGCTGAAAACATGACAAACATATCATTTACTGGAGCTTGATGACATATCTCATTACGGTATTTACAATAACCACATATACTTATGCAGATTTTCCTCAAGCAACAAATAATCACAATGTTCATGGAGCTATATAAATCCATCTCGATACAGTATTTAAAATAATATACACATATACACATTTTCTCAACCAACAAATAAAAGGATACGATAACAACATAGGCAACAAGGGAATCCAAAGGCTCACACCTCCACCCTCAAAGGTAGTATGAAGATTCACCTCCTTCCCAAAAATCTAGAATCCACTACCAAATTGAAATCTGCATCCAATATCTAACACTACGATGTGCTACTTGTCCTCTCAATGAACAGTTACTGGCTCATTTTTCCAGGGAACACTCCCAATGTGCATCTAATTCCATCTGGCAATGCTAATGACCAAAAAAATCCAATCCATGACTTCCTTCTCTTTTACACATTCCCTCTGGAAATCTGGTCACCCGTTCTGTACAGTCACTCACCTTGCAAGTTCCCCAACATCCCCTGTCCTTGGCGATCCATCCCTTGGAAAGGTTTCCTCACATCGGAAGTTCAAATAACCAAGGCATATCCCTTCCCAAAAACCATCATACGGTCATAGCATGCTCATGGAAATCAATGGACACTTTTGGGTACCAATGTCCCACAATAGCCTTGCTCCTAGAGTACTTTACCAACATACTAATTCCTATTCGAATAACTTGTGTCTCTACTACTAATTCTTGTAGTCAATTTCAATCACTGAAATCGACATTTCCGTTCTTTCCTATACCAAGTACATAATTCAAATTAGATTAAAAAAGAGTTGAAATAAATCCAAATCATATCTCATTGGTGGCTTATCAGTAAGGTACACTTGCACTTATGTTCACTACCTATCACAACAAGCCAAACCAACTCTTGACCAAATAATCATGTATTAACATATCACATTCGGATAGCTCAAAACACAGCCATCATAGATCAAAAGCATGAATTACATGCAATCATCATCACATATAACCATCATGAATTAGAATCATAGATCACTTGCATAATAAAACTAAAATAAGATATTGATACTTATTCTTTAATTTGTCCTTACTTCTGCCTTTGTTATTTTTGTACACATACTGGATTGGTTGCCACACCCGAAAAGCCCCCAGTGCCTTTGCTTCTCTTCAATCGCATACACATACACATAGTATACATCACAACACATACACCTACACCCGACGTACAACACAACACAATACATACACCTACACTCGGGATACAACACAAGACATATACCTACACTTAGTGTACAACACAATACATTACATGTACCTACACCTAGCGTACAACACAACAAAATACTTGTACTACATAGAGTACAACAAAACGAATACACAAGTCATGATACCACAACTACACAATGCATATACATAGTACCACATGCTTGTAACATAGTATGTACGACATGCACACAATACCACATGTACCTCAGTACCATATGTACAACATGTACATAGTACCACATGTACACAACACCACCTGTACAATGTGCACACAGCATCACATGTACACGGCACCACTTGCACAACGTGTACACAACATGCACAACGTTGAGAAGAATAGTTCCCAACATAGAGAATGTATCTAGCACCTCAAATCCACTTACTTTACCTTTTCTATTACCTTTCTCATGACTGTCTTGCCACCGTCCATTTACCACAATGGACCCAACTAGTCCAACCGATTGTCATATTCTTACCTTCAACTGCCCTTACTCATGCACCAAGCTTCATCTGAGTTTTACATTACCTGATGGGTTTCACACGGATCTCCCCAAGCTCAATTAACTTTCTCTTTCCCAAACCAATTCCCAAGCCCCTCAAAACATAAAGGAAAGAACAAGAAACAAACAAGAACAAAACCATGAAACACAAATAGCAACATGACACCACAAAGAAAGTGGCAAGGCCTTGCACCAGAAACAATCAAAACCAATAAATTAAGCTCAAACAAATCACAAAATACCAAAGGCACATGACTAGCAAAAGACGCCATGACTCAATTCCCATGGGTTCCTAATGCTTCCAAGGGACATCCCAATCTAAGTCTTCTTCAAGGTTTCCATTAGGGGACTTTTGAGGTATAAAATGGGCCTCCTAAGGAAATTATAAAATAATAGTGGAAATAATAAAATAATATTAGATTACATCATCAAATTTTAGAGGGAAAAAAGAAAAACTATTTTTTTTCGACTTGTATTTTTAGCTTATCTCCATATGCGTTTACTAAAATTTCAAGCAGAAATACTCGTTGGATGTAGAATTTTATTCCTCATCCAAGGAGTACCCATGTTTCATACTTTCTATGGAACCTGCTACACGCAAAATGAGAAATACATGAAAAACGTGATTGCAAGCACGTGTTTTCATGTATTTCTCATTTTTCACATAGTAGGGTCCATCAAAATTATGCAACATGGCTATGCCTTGGATGAGGAATTAGATTTTGCATCCAAAGAGTCCTCCTGCTTGAAATTTGAGTAAAAAATTAAGGAGATAAGTTGAAAATAAGAGTTGGAAAAGTAGTTTTATTATTTTATTAACTTTTAATCTTTGTACTTTTTTACTCAAAAAATGGTGAATCATCCCCCATGGTTGACATCATCATATTGAATCCTATTGGTTCTTATAAAGTTTATTTTAATTGTACATTTTTCTTAGGAGGCCCATTTTAGACCTCAAAAATCCCCTAATGATAGCAATCTCTTTTTCCATGCAATGCCCTGCATCATACTTTCGTAAACACGTAATTTTCAGTGAATAAATAAATATAACAATACACTAGCTACCTTACCTTGTTATGCCAAGCACGCTTCCTTATAATAGAACACACAAACCTCTAAAAGAAATCAAATTCCTTGATGAATATGGTCATATCTCGAAGTCAGTTGTTATACCTATCAAATGCATATCCATTAATATAGCACATATCCACATAATTTCAAACAAATTAGGGTTAAGAAGACATCTTGTATGCAATGCACTCATTCATTTAAAACTGTGGTTTCCAAACATAGCCCAAGGAATTCTCACCCAATTCCTTTCTCTTACCTTTTACCTTACTACAATTGAGTCTTACTATGTACTATCACATCACCCAATGGTTAATTATATAAACAAATAAACTATTACCTTATCATGCTAATACCAATCATGTTGCCTTAAAATTGTTTACACATGTCAGCCACATGTTCCAAGGATCAAAACATCATATCTATTAATTTGAAGTTAGCCTCTACCAGGACTAAAAACCGTGTTATAATCAACTCATAGCCATAATTCATAATACTACAACTATCACCCACTTGCATGCAAGTGCATATCAGCTGTCTCAACACATAATGTGTTAGTACAACCATGTTGAAACAAGATCATTCCTTCAGGAAACATTATAGACATGTAATCATACCATGCAATTAATCAAACATTAAAACAACAAATAGACGACATAATAGACACCAATCTCTCTTTTTTTTTATCAAATAAGTGTGAATCCTTCCATTAATCTGATCAAAATACATATAGTACAACCCGGCTCTATGATATTTCAACAGAAACCCGGGATGGCAGAACCCGGAGCTGAATTTCAAACAAGACTGCAAAAGAAACGAGGACATGGTGATCCTCCCTACGAAGAGTTCCCAATGTTTAATCTAAACCCAAATAGTCTACCCTAAAGGACCATCGGATTAAAAACTTGCTTATCGACCCTAGAAGGCGGGTCCACTAAACCACAGACCCAAAATTATGCCACAATGCAATATCCTTACTTTTCGATTGACATTCAAACTTAAAGACCATACGATCCCTCCCTTTCGAGATCTAATGATCCTGAATGATTTTGGGCCCAAACCTCGCCCGTACTTTAACCTTTCTGGTAGACCTGAAAAGAAACTAAGCCACTGCTCTAAACTATATCGGGTTCGACTGACGAATTAACCGTCGATTGTTTTCACCGCCCAAAATCCATTGGATGGGGGATTACCAAAGTGATCCCTCCAACAATCCCAATTTTTAACCTGTCTTACTGACCCGAAAGGTTTATAAGCCACCACACATTAATTTTTCAGGTCTGTTTTGGGAATTATTCCTTGTGCATCTTTCCACCCGAAATCCCAAGGATTAAGGACTTCTAACGAGATCTCGTTAACTTGCACACCTTTTACCATTTCTTATGGACCCGAAAATTAAATAGGCCACCACTTTATAGTAGTTCGGGTCCGTTTGGGAGATTAACCTTCATGCTATTTTATGCTCGAAATGCATAGGAGGAAGGATTTCTGAGGAATCTTCAGTTAGCCTCCTTCTAATCTTCCCGCATTCTATCACTCTCTTATGCCCTATGATTGATCTACTACCTGCTATTTTCATTGGTCTTTTCTGTGTTCAGTTCTCATTTCTTTAAAAGTTCTCCCTATCTTCAATAGCCTGCCTGTGGCAATCCTCATGCAATTTCCCTAAAGGCATCCTCATCCAGGCATATGTCCTATTGCTCTTAGAACATAGTACTCCGTCGTTTGCCAACAGATCCGATAATTTGTTAGCTGTTCTGCAAATGTGAACAAATTGGAGTGTTCTCAAGGCTCTTAGGTGGGATTGGATGCATTGATAAACTTGCAATAACTGCTAGTGTTTTGATACTTTCTCTGGTGTTGTACCATTGCATATCCTCTTGATCGAGTTAATTATCAGTTTAGAGTTTGCTTCCACAATAGCATTGTGTAAGTTTAACTCAATCAATATTTCTAGGCATTGCTCTAAGGCCATGAGTTCCGCCATATTGTTAGTGGCATTTCCCAAATCATTGTGAAAGATAATTTGTATGCATCCCTTCTCATCTCTTATGACTTTTCCATAACCAGCCACTCCAGGGTTTCCTTTACAGGCTCCATCTATATTGACTTTCAGAAAATCATGTGGAGGAGGTTGCCAGAATTCCTTGCCCACTATTATATAGCTTGTGTTCTTGCTTGTGCCCTGGGGGATCATCAACTGGAGACCCAAATTCACAAGTATATGTGCATCCTTGTTTAGAGGAGGGTTTTCGGGGGGTTGCTTAAGACAGGTGCTTATAGTTTCTTTGAGCTATCTTTTAATCAGATCTATGATGCTATATGTCGAACCAATTCTATCCTTGAAAATCATGTTATTGCATTCTTTCCAGACATCCCAAATCAAGAAACCAAGGATTAGAGTCCATGTTTTGTTGACAATTTCATTTTTTAAGAAATATTTCCACCAATTCTTTAAAGTGCCAGTAATGTTGGATTCGTCCCGATCAGTTTGCCTGAAGATTGAGGCTACCCAATTCCACAAGGTAGAAATGTATGAGCAGATGTTGAGTAGATGATCCATCGTTTCTTCTTGTAGACCACACAACTGGAATCTTGATGGACCAACAAGACCTCTTTTCCAAAGATTCTCCCAAGTTAGAATTTTTTTGTGATGCACCAACCACATGAATAGTTTAATTTTCATCGAGTGCGAGTTCTGCCATAGGTCCTTCCATATTTTATCAGGGTTTGGAAAGTCAAGCCCAATGGAAATTCTTTTGGCTTATTTGAGGTTGAAGTTTCCTTCATTGTTTCTTCCCCATCTTAGTTGGTCATGTTAGCTCTGCTACATACTTTAGCCTTTGGGAGGATCAAATATCAGCTTGGTCATGTGTTTATGCTCAGGAGAGATAGGTCGCAACAGTCTTCTCTTCCTTTTCCTTCATGCCCATTATACTCTTAATAACCATGCTATTTCCATTTTCTTCCCTTTGCGATGTGATTTGGTCACTATTGCACATAAACCCGTTGCACTCCTATGTTTTTGCTGTTGCGATATTGCAATGTGATCAGATCGCATATCGCACCCATGTTTGCTACCTCAATCTATTCTCTCGACTTCTTCCGATGTGATGTTGCAATGCGATCTAATCGCTATCACAAATCGCATCCGCGGCCTGTTGCTTCCGTTACGCCCTGTGTTTTCTGCCGATTGCGATATTGCGATGCGAGGCTATCGCAAATTGCACCCAAATGTTAAGATTTCACCTTGTCTCCTCTGCCGATGCGATGTTGCGATGCGACCTTAGCGCCATCGCATATCGCAAATCAAATCTCCACCATCCTTCTTCGCCATCCAACGGTTAATAACTATAACCGACCCATCACCAGTTGAACTAGTGGTACGAAATGGGTATCGACTAGCTATTAGTTTCTGACTGTCCCCTGGAAAAAGGAAGACTTCGGTAATCCAATTACTCTCTGCAGTTAATACTTTAGCTACCACATTCAAGAGCAGAATCGTCGAAGGACAAAAAGGACCAGCCTCGAGTAGATCAACACATTTATCAGTTATGGAATTCCACTCAACCTGCTCGAGAAGTACAACAGAACAACAAAAGGCCATATTCAGCTATTAAAACAATCAAAATGATTCAGAAGACCCATATCAAGTTATAAATGTGGTTGGTGATCCATTAAGACATCTCCACGCATACCCTAGTAGATATTTTTTGTAAACAAACTCTATATATACTGAGGAAAACGATGTAATCAGTTGATGAGTGTTAGAGGAGAGTTAGTATGTTGTAAGGCTCAACTTCTGGAGGCTGTAACTGTTATGTAACCTGCAGTGTCTGGTCTTCATTTTCAATTAATACAAGATTCTTTTGCTGTCATTTGCTCACTTTCCACTTTTCCTTCTTGTTCTAAGCTGTACCTATTTTGCAGTTGTTGATGAGCCCTTGGTTTTAGCAGTAGAGGGGCTATTATCCCACCTTAGAATTTATCTGTTTCATTTAAATTGCTTGCAGGTTTCTATTGTTTTAATGTATAGAGAGCTGTCATCCTGTCTGTGTATTAAATATTAGATTTACAGACCTTTAAACTGGTTACAGCCGGCCATCACAGGGTCCTGTGCATCTGCTAGTGTGGTCAGTCTTCTCCATTATCACCTTCTCCTTAAACTGTGAGTAATTGGTGGTTAAAAGCCTTGTAGTCTGGGGGTGTTCACCCATGTCTGGGGTCAATCATAGTAGGAGTGATTATCTGGCTTTAGTATGCAGCATTCCTTTCATTCATCCACCATTTATCCAACATTTTTTTGAATTTGTAATGTTCCCGAGCATCACTGATATAAAACCTAGGTGAGTTTCTTTGGGTGATAACATTAATTGGCACCATTGCCGGAGAGAGGATAATTGAAGCTCAGCTTCCCTGGGAGAATGACATAGCTTCAAGCTTTCATGATAGACAAGGTTTGAACACATATTTTGGTTGTAATCATCTGTCTAGCGACTCCACTGGAGGAAGGCCAACCTTTGGCGACTCCACATTGAAGTCCTGGATCAGTTCGTGAGGCATACTCAAAGAAATCCTCAGAAATCTCTAGCTGAACCATTGCATGACCCTGATAGGATTGTTAAAGCGAAAAAAACATCACAGAAAGGGGCATCAGGATCAGGTAAGCCTAAAAAATCTCAGTCATTTCTGAAAGATAATTTTATTGTTGAGGAGTTACAGTTCGAACACTTAGAGCCCAACATTGTTAATAAGGATATTCCTTCAGAGCATAGAAGAGGCCAAAGTCATTGCCAGGGTGGATCGGTTTCATCATCGCAAGTTAAGGGAAGCTATTGAAATTGAGCGAAGACCCATCAATCTCAACAGAGATGATGGGTGGAAGGTAAGTAGAAGTTGGATCCCTGCGTTGTCGTCTTAGGGTTTCTTCCTCCCCCCCTCTGTTCTTCTTAGGTGCTTTCTTTGGGTGGGCGTGGTTTTGTCCTTGTGAGTCTGGTATCGCTTATCGCTGGCAGCTTTGTGTTCTTCCCTTGTTCCTCGAGTCCTCCGGTCTCTTTTTATGATTAACCTCTTCCTTTATGTAGAATTTATTAAAATTGAGCGAAAATTATTCCGAAATTATTAATAACAATATTAAAACAAATGGCAATTCAATTAACATTCTTTTATAGGTTCTATTACTAATTATAAATTAATGAATTACTTTTTAAATTAATAAGAAATATCTACACCCAACATTATAATTTTAAATTTATAAGCATACAGTACTGTTAATATTTATAGTCCCATATATAATATATATTAATACGTATAACCACAACATAGTATTTTTAATTTAGGACTTATATATATTAATTTTAAATATATTAATAAATTAATTAATCATTTATTTTTAATATTATTATCAATTATATATATTATTATTTTATACATATAATATTAATAATTAATTTACATATAGTGCATTATTATTTTAATAAATTAATAAATAAAATTGATTGACCTAATTTAACCTTTTCTATAAAATTAATACGTATAACCACATCCTAGTATTTTTATTTAGGATTAAGTTAAATATATTAATATATTAATAAATTATTTATTTTTAATATTATTAATTATATATATTATTATTAACTTATATATAATGCATTTTTATTTTTATAAATTAATTTTAATTGACCTAATTTAACCTTTTCTATAAAATTAATTATAAA
>APFE030713256.1:13088-38136 GCA_000404065.3 Pinus taeda
TATTAAATATACATAGATTTAATGAATTATAATTTAAATAAATATTGAACTATATTTTATATATAATGGAGTAATATTTTAGAATTTGAAATAAAAGAATATAATAGTATTTTAATATTAAAGTAGTTAGAGGAAGTTTGACTGGGGTTCTTGAGTGGAAAAGTAGCCGTTAGATGGTTTTAGCCGTTGGAGTCTCTGCTTGAGCTATTTAACACGTTGAACTGGATCTGTATCTTCAACTTGTCCTGACGATGAACCAAATTGGTTGGTTCGAAACGCGTCGACAAAAGTCTTTCTTATGTGATTTACGCTGAAGCTCTCCTTATAACTATGACAAATCACAGAAGTCTCAATTCCACAATTAGTTTAGCCCCTTTTACAGTTCCTTCCCCTTTGAATCTCAGTCCAAAGAAAGCTTCCCATACTGTCCAAAACACCCCTATATGTCTGCCATCCATTACATTATTTCCTACTTCTCCATCTGTTAGTATTCTTCCATAGATCACAGTCATGGCAGGATAGCAAGCACCTACTAGAATTGAGAGAATTGTTGCTGCTAGATATGGACCTTTGGTCTTGCTTGTCCCTTTAAATCCAATGTCTGTGGGAGAATATCAGAAATATATGCCTAAATTTACTGGTACAGAGGGAGTAACAGCAGAAGAACACCTTGAAGCTTTTTACAGTTACGCTGATAATTTGGATATAAGTGAAAATGATGCATGGATGAGAGTTTTTGTCCAGAGCGTTGATGGAGAGGCTAGGAAGTGGTTTAGAGAATTGCCCCAGAGATCAATAATAGATATTGAAGCATTAGATGATGCATTTTTGAAGCAATGGGGAGATAAAAAGGACTTGTTGTATTATCATACTGAGTTTGGAAACTTGAAAAGAGAAAAGGGTGAGTCATTGCCCGATTTTAATAAAAGATTTAATAGGATGTATGGTAAAATACCAGCTGAGGTAAAGCCTACCCCCATAGCTACCAAACTCACATATTCCAATGCTTTTGACTTTGATTTTTTCTTGTTGTTGAGGGAAAGAAGATGTGCCACTCTGGCTGATATGCAAACTGCAGCCCTAGAAGTGGAATCAAATATTATGGCAGCAGACAAGCTAAAGAGTCAAACTGACAGAAGAAGACAGAGAGGAAAGGCTTCTTTTTCTTCTTCTTCAGCCTCAGAACCTAAATTAGATAAAATGATGAAGATGATAGAGTCATTAGCCACTGAAATTTCTAAGCTAAAAATAGATCAGAATTCAGGGAAAACAAGGCAGCAAAACACATTTGCTACAAAAAATCAAAATCCTTTCAGAAGAGCAAATGAGCAGTTGCAAATAATGCAAAGGGGTGAAGAAACAAAAGAAGATCATAAAGTTAAAGCGCCCTTTCAAAATGTAGTCATGGAGGATGAACAATTTGAAGAAGATGAGGATGGAATTTGTTGTATGGAAGATAAAGACAGTGCAACATTTTTGACATTAGCTGAATATAAAGAATCATCGCTGTAAGAGAAAAACAGTCAGGAGTGGGACCGAGGAGCTGTTCTACAAGCTGGTGACCAGCAGAGATATAATTTGAGGTCAAATGCAAGGAATGTCAAAGAAAATGTTGCACGAAGAGCTATTGTCCAAATAGATTCCCAGAATATCAAGCAGAGTGGACCAGCATCTGATCCAGTCATTCTCAAAGCTCCAACTCAAGAGGTAAGAGGTCTTGATAAGTCACCTTCCCCTTTCATCTTTGAAGCAGAAGTCCAGAAATTAAAATTATATGTGCCTCTGTTAGAACTTGTAAAGAGTGAAGTATTTAGAAAGCCTATCCTTGAGGCCTTTGAGCTAGAAACCAAACCAACCTCCATTAACTCTGTCAATTCGCAAGATGACAAACCTGCCATTGTGCTCAATCCCATGATTGAACCCGCTGATAATAATTCTCCATATTTTTATGTCTCATTGACCATTCATGACAAAATCCTCCACAATTTCCTGCTAGACATAGGGGCCAACCATAATCTAATGCCTAAAGCTGTCATGGAAGAGTTAGGCCTTGATATCACTAGACCCTATCATAATTTATTTTCCTTTGATTCAAAGAAGGTGAAATGTCTTGGATTGATTAAAGATCTGGCTATTCCCTAACCCAGCTACCCATGAAAAGCTTGATGATGGACATTGTGGTAGCAGATGTGCCTCCCAAGTTTGGCATGCTATTGTCCAGAGGATGGATTAAGAGTTTAGGCGGGACATTACAGAATGATCTATCTTATGCCACTGTCCCCGTTTTTGGAAGAGAAAGCAGGAGATTATACAGAGAAGCACAACTGTCATATATTATTAGTAATGAGAAGAATCCTACAAATCATCCCATTTATGAAGTGGACACTAATTTTGGAGTGTGCATTCTCCAAATAGAAGAATCTCAAAAGGCCGAGATGCTTCTCAGGAAACCAATTCTTAAGGCCGATAAAGAGCAAGGAAGTCAGGTTTGGGAGATGTTCTTTGATGGAGCCTGTTCCAGAGAGACAACAGGAGCAGGGGTAGTGCTAGTATCTCCTCAACAGGAAAGCATTCAACTGTCTTTTAAGCTGGTTTTTCAAGTGACTAACAATATAGCAGAATATGAGGAACTGTTGTTGGGCCTTAATGCAGCAAAAGATAGAGGAATCAAGAATCTGAAGGTGTTTGGAGATGCTGATCTGATAATCCAGCAAGTAAATAAAACATTTCAAGCAAAGCACCCAAGGCTAAAAGCATACAGAGATGAGGTATGGAGAATCATAGATTCTTTTGATTCTTTCTATATTTCATATATTCCTAGATCCCATAATCAGCTTGCTAATTCCCTTGTTGTTTCTGCTAGTCTATTCATCCCTCCATTGCCTCCCAAACTAGTTTATAAAGTACAAATGAAATATAGACCCTCCTTTCCTGATAATCTCCATCATTGGAATGTTTTTGAAGATGATGCTAAGTTGAATAGGTTCCTTCAAGTCATTGATGAGTTTTATAAGATGCAAATTGACCAAGAAAATGATGCCTTGTTAGGAAATCCTCAGTCCCAGCTTAGAAGTAAGATTGGCAAAAGCAACATTGTCCAACTTCCTAGTAACCATATTCCTAAAGGTTTAATTCCTCTTGAGAGATTGTTTGACCAAAATGATGTGCCTTACAAGGCTGCTCAAAAAGAAGATCAATCTGCAGTTTGTAAGCATGATATAGGAAGCCCAGGTCAGCCCAGATATGTAATTTGTTCCCTTGTTTGTCAGCTAACCAAAGTACTAAATACTGCAAATTAATGAGGCAATTTGATGATGTGTTTGCTTGGGAATATAGTGATTTGAAAACATATGATGAGAACATAATTCAGCACAAAATCCCTCTTGAGAAAGATTCAGTTCCTTTTAAACAGAATCTGAGGCCAATAAACCCACTGCTTCTTCCATTAATTGAAAAAGAAATTAAAAAATTGTTGGCTGCCAAGATCATAGTACCTCTCAGGTATTCTAAATGGGTAGCTAATTTAGTGGTGGTAAGGAAGAAGAATGGAGAAATCAAACTGTGCGTTGATTTCAGAAATTTGAACAAATGCTCAAAAAAAGACAATTATCCTTTGCCAAAGATGGAGCATTTGATGCAAAAGGTCTCAAGAGCTAAAGTCATGTCTTTTATAGATGGATTTTCAGGCTTTAATCAGATTGTTGTGCACCCAGATGATCAAGAAAAGACTACATTTACCACTCCTTGGGGTACTTTTATGTATGCCAAAATGCCATTCGGATTGATGAACGTTGGAGCCACTTTTCAGAGGGCTATGGATATAGCGTTTGTGGCAGAGAAGGACAAATTTGTCCTTATTTAACTTGATGATATAACCGTATATTCTAGAAGCCATCAAAGTCATTTGCAACATTTACAAAAGGTGTTCTTGAAGTGCAGGGAGTTTGGGATTTCTGTCAATCCGAAGAAATCACAATTTTCCTTGCATGAAGGCAAGTTGTTAAGACATATTGTGTCTATTGGAGGTGTTCAAATTGACTCAGAAAGAGTCAAGACAATTCAAACTTTGACTCTACCAAGATCAAAGAAAGATATTCAATCTTTTCTGGGAAAAATCAACTTTGTAAGGAGGTTCATTCCTAATTTTGTTGAGCTGGTAAAGCATGTTACCTCCATGTTGAGAAAAGGAGCAGAGGTAAAATGGACTGAAACAGCAAGAAAATATTTTAAGTCCATCAAAAAGGCTATTATGGAAGCTCCCACATCAATAAGTCCTGACTATAGTAAGGAGTTTCACCTGTTTTCATTTGCCTCTGAGGATACCATTGCAGTTGTTCTGTTGCAGCAAGATGAAGAAGGTTCAAAGCACCCAGTGGCATTTTTCAGCAAGAATTTGAGGGATGCTGAACTAAGGTATGAAATTATAGAGAAACAGGCGTATGCTCTTATTAAATCCTTAAAAGCTTTCAGATTTTATATCTTGCATTCGAAGATAATTGCATATGTGCCTTCGGCTGCAATTAAAGATGTCCTAAAACAATCTGATGCTGATGGAAGAAGAGCAAGGTGGATTACTAAAATGATTGAATTCAATATAGAACTGAAGCCCACAAAACGGGTCAGAGGTTAGGGGCTTGCCAAGTTGTCAGCTGAAGAAAATTGTAGACATTTAGACATTGATCTCCTAGGCACAATTGCAGAATATGGTCAAGTACAAGAAGAGCAAAGCGTAGTTGAAACAAAGAAAAAACAGTCGGTGGCTGAGAATCTAGCTTCATGTAATTGGTATGCTGCAATAATTAGTTTTTTGTTGAAGCTAGAAATCCCTTCGGGCTTAAGCACAAGTCAAGCTAGAATGTTAAAACTCAGGGTAGCAAAATATTGCATCAATAATAATTTGCTCTACTGGAGGGATCCATCTGGAATATTTTTAAGGTGTCTGGACAAAGAACAATCAAAAGAAGTTATGCAGCAATTTTATTCCAGCATGTGTGGAGGGCACCACTATTGGAAGACTACAGCCCACAAAATTCTTAGAGTTGGGTACTACTGGCCCACTTTATTTTCTAATGTATTTGTTTTTGTTAAGTCTTGTGACAGGTGCCAAAGATTTGAAGGAAAAAAGCAGTTGAAATCCCTGCCTCTAAAGTCGATAATTGCAAAAGGACCTTTTCAGCAGTGGGGCTTGGATTTTATTGGAGAGATTAATCCACATTCCAGTGGCCAGAACAGGTGGATATTAGTAGCCACGGATTATTTCACTAAGTGGATTGAAGCAGTCCCTACAAGGAATGTTGATCACCATGTGGTCATGAAGTTTTTAATAGAAAATATCTTCACCAGATTTGGATGTTCACATAAACTAATCACAGATAACGCTGTCGCATTTAGAGCGAAAGAGTTGGTGGAAATGTGTGATGCAATGGGCATTGAACTTATTCATTCCACCTCTTATTATCCACAAGGAAATGGTCTAGCGGAGTCCTCTAATAAAAGCCTAATCAGGATAATTAAAAAAATGTTAGAGGACAATAAAAGGAATTGGGATTCAAAGCTCAAGTATGCATTATGGGCCGACAGAGTGACCATTAAGAGATCTATAGGGAGTTCTCCATTCAAGCTAGTATATCGCACTGAGGATGTATTTCCAATTCAGCTCACTCTCCCCGTGGCAAAATTCCTTCAAATAGAGCAGGACAAAGATGAAGACATGGCAGAAAGAATCACTGATCTAACAGAGTTGCATCATATTAGAGAACAGCTGGTTGAACAAGCTGCAACGCATCACAGAAGCATCAAGGAAGCCTTTGACAAGAAGGAAAAAGGAAATAACTTTCAGGTTGGTAATTTGGTGTTGAAATGGGATGCACTGAAGGAGAAGAAAGGCAATCATGGGAAATTTGATGCTTTCTGGACAGGGCCTTTCATCATTTCACATGTTCAAGGGAACAACACCTTCATGCTGAAAGGTTTGGGAGGTGAAACAGTTTTTGATGGCCTAGTTAATGGGCGATTTTTGAAAGATTATGTTGTCTAAGGTCCTTGGCCTTTGAGAATGTAAATATTTTGTTTCTTATTCAGTTTTTTGTTGTATGCTTAGTTGACTCCATGCCTAATGGACACTAGGCGAGTGTTTTTAAGTTAGTTTTGTACGAAGGCATTGGTATGCAGATTCTTGAGACCTCACAGGGAGGATCTCATCACCAGAAGGAGCCAGTGTTAGCTCTGCTACATACTTCAGCCTTTGGGAGGATCAAATATTAGCTTGGTCACGTGTTTATTCTCAGGAGAGATAGGTCGCAGTAGTCTTCTCTTCCTTTTCCTTCATGCCCATTATACTCTTAATAACCATGCTATTTCCATTTTCTTCCCTTTGCGATGTGATTTGGTCGCTATTGCACATAAACCTGTTGCACTCCTATGTTTTTGTTGTTGCGATATTGCGATGCGATCTAATCGCTATCGCAAATCGCATCCGCGGCCTGTTGCTTCCGTTACGCCCTGTGTTTTCTGCCGATTGTGATATTGCGATGCGATCCGATCGCAAATCGCACCCAAATGTTAAGATTACGCCCTGTCTCCTCCACCGATGCGATGTTGCGATGCGACCTCAGCGCCATCGCATATCACAAATCAAATCTCCGCCGTCCTTCTTCGTCATCCAACGGTTAATAACTATAACCGGCCCATCACCCATTTTCAATGCCATATTTGTATTTTAGCAGCCTTGTGCGCTCGAAAAAGGAAGACTTCGGTAATCTAATTACTCTCTGTAGTTAATACTTCAGCTACCACATTCAAGAGCAGAATCACCGAAGGACAAAAAGGACCAGCCTCGAGCAGATCAGCACATTTATTAGTTATGGAATTCCACTCAACCTGCTCGAGAAGTACAACAGAACAGCAGAAGGCTATCTTCAGCTATTAAAACAATCAGCATGATTCAAAAGACCCATATCAAGTTATAAATGTGGTTGGTGATCCATTAAGACATCTCCATGCATACCCTAGCACAGATTTTTTGTAAACAAACTCTATATATATTGAGAAAAACAATGTAATCAGTTGATGAGTGTTATAGGAGAGTTAGTATGTTGTAAGGCTCAACTTCTGGAGACTATAACTGTTATGTAACCTGCAGTGTCTGGTCTTCATTTCCAATTAATACAAGATTCTTTTACTGTCATTTTCTCACTTTCCACTTGTCCTTCTTGTTCTAGGCTGTACTTGTTTTGCAGTTGTTGATGTGCCCTTGGTTTTAGAAGTAGAGGGGTTGTCATCCCACCTCTATGTTAGAATTTATCTGTTTCATTTAAATTGCTTGCAGGTTTCTATTGTTTTAATGTATACAAAGTTGTCATCCTGTCTGTGTATTAAATATTAGATTTACAGACCTTTAAATTGGTTACAACTGTCCATCACAGGGTCCTGTGCATCTGCTGGTGTGGTCAGTATTCTCCATTATCACCTTCTCCTTAAACTGTGAGTAATTGGTGGTTAAAATCCTTGTAGTCTGGGGGTGTTCACCCATGTCTGGGGTCAATCATAGTAGGAGTAGTTATCTGGCTTGAGTATGCAGCATTCCTTTCATTCATCCACCATTTATCTAACGTTTTGTTGAATTTGTAATGTTCCCGAGCATCACTGATATACAACCTAGGTGAGTTTCTTGGGGTGATAACAGGTTAGACAATGTGGATGTCAATATCTTTCTCTGATCCAAGATTCCTACAAGAGTTTCTGCTTGTGATTTCAAAGGGTTTTCTTCACTATATCGCAAGTTCTTCCATGTTCTCCATTTATTCTTGTATCTTGTTTGATCCCAGAAATCCCTTACCCTGAGTAACCCTTTATTATCTGTGTCATCCTTAATATTGGCTAATTCTTCTCTACGCAGTTTAGGGTTCCTATTGCTAGTTATCCTCCCAAAACCATGCTAGGTTTCCATCTCTGATCTCCCAGAAACTGTGCTTCTGAACTGTGGCTCTATTTTCCCAAGCCCTGTTCCAAATGTGGGAGACTTTAATGTGTGCAAACATCTGAATATGATCCCTTTCTTGCCAATTTCTTGCATACTTCTATTTCCAGAGCTTGGCCCATGGGGCTGCCAACTCCTTTAGCCATCTCCACCAAAGTTTTGCCCCAAGGACTTTGCTAAGGGTTTTAGGGTCCTGAAGTCCCAGAACTCGATGGTTCTTAGGTTTACATAGATTTTACCAAGATACCAAAGCCCATTTCTTTTTCTCTTCCCCCTTGCCCCAAAGAAAATCTCTTCGAATATTTACGATTAGCTGCAAAATGCGTTTCAGAGTAGGCAGAGCTGAGAACATGAAGGTGGGAATAGTTTGTAGGATAGCCTTTGTAAGCACTAATTGTCAAACTAAATTCAAAGATCTTCTTGTCCATTTCCTGATTTTATCCCACAATCTGTTAGTCACTCGCTCCCAAACTTCCTTGCTTAGAGGTTTATCCGTGACAGGTATTCCCAGATATTTGGATGGTAGCTGATCTCTTTGAAAGCCTAGAATTCTGGAGAGGTTTATCTGAACAACAATGTAAGTATTAAAAGGAAAATTTTTGATTTGGTGAGGCTTAACTCTGTACCAGTGGCCATAGCAAAGACGTTTAGGATTTGCTTGAACGCTTTAGCTTCCTTGACTGTGGGTGTACCCTGCAGCATAATTTTATCCAAAAATTGTTGATGAGTCCAGGCATCCCCATTCGCAGCGAGTTTGAGACCTTGGATTCATCCTTCTATGTTGGCAGATTTGATGGCTCTGCCTAATGCTTCCATCATAAGAATAAAGAGGAAGGGGGAGAGTGGATCTCCTTGTCGGAGGCCTCTCGAAGGCCTGAAGGTTTTGGATGGAGATCCATTAAGCAGGATCGAAAAATTAGCTGTAGTAACCAGGGCCATTATCCATCTTATCTAGTTGTGGTCAAAGCCATATGCTATTAGTACTTCCCTTATGTACGACAAGTTAAGCTTGTCATAAGCTTTCTCTAGGTCAAGCTATATAATCATCACCACTTGCTTATTTTTCTTCAAAGAATGAACCACCTTGTGAGCTAGAATTATGTTGTTTAGAATCAACCTTCCTTCCACATAACCAGTTTTCTCCTCAGACACAAGCATTGGAAGTAGGGGCTTGAGTCTGTTCGCAATTACTTTGGAAATAATTTTGTACACCACATTGCATAAAGCTATGGGTCTGAATCTGTCTGGTGTCGTAGCTTTTTCCTCCTTTGGAATCAAAGCTATGAAAGAAGTATTATACACCCTCAAAACGATTTTGGATCTTCTAGAGTCCCCCACAACCTCAAGGATATCTTGCTTGACTCTTTCCCAACATGCTTTAAAGAAGTCAACATTGAACCCATATGGTCTTGGAGCTTTCCCATTTTGCATTTCTTTAATAACTTCAAAAACTTCCTCTTTAGTCACTGGCATGTTAAGATTGAAATTATCTTCCCTAGTTACAAGCTTTGGAATATACTTTGTGAATTTGTTGATAAATTGTGATCTGTTTATGAGCGGCTCTTCTACAATGCTTTGGAAATGTTGTACTAGAGCACATTCCATTTCTTTGTGGGTGTTGAGATCTTTCCCTTGAGTGTCTCTGAGCTTTGAAATCTTGTTATGTGCCTTGTGATCCAAGGTTGACTTGTGAAAAAACTTGGTATTTCGGTTCCCTTCTTTAAGCCATTGCACTCTCGATTTTTGCCTCCAGAAGATCTCCTCTTGTTGGCATCTATCATCCCATTCCTGTTGTAGAGTGTCTGCTTACTTTTTTATTTTCTCTGTAAAGCCATCTGTGATAAGGATCTGATTAATTCCTCGTAGTTTTTGTTCAACCTCTCTTTTATCTTTGAAAATGTTTCCAAACTCCTTTTTTCGTTCGATTATTTAAGCTTGAGTTTGATGTGTTTCAATCTCTGTTGTAGGAGAAACATCTTAGTGCCTTGAATGGGTGAATATTCCATCCACCATTTACCAATATTACTCATGAATTTGGGGTGAGTGAGCAAGACATTTTCAAACTTGAAAGGTCTATTCCTCGGAGTACATATAAACGAAGCTTCAAATTGGATAGGCCAGTGATCTAAGCCTCCAAAAGGAAGGATTAATGTTGTCAAGTCAGGGCCAGTGAGAAAGAGGTCCTCCGAGATTATAAATCTATCTAGTTTAGAGGTAACTTGAGAAGCCGCTCCCCTCTTATTGTTCCATGTGAAAGTACCATTTATTGTCTCTGTATCCACTAGCCTCATGTCTATTAGGATGTTCTGGAAGGAAATGGAGTCTTTTCCTAGTGTTCTATTCCCACATTTTTTTCTGTAAGAGATCTGATCATATTAAAATCCCCTCCCAGAATCCAGGGCATAATAGGATGTGTCCCTCTCAACTCCTCTAGTGAGGTGAGAAGCCTGAGTTTGTCGTCTAGTTTTTTAGGACCATAGAAATTTGCGATCATATGTATTTCCTTATCACCCAAAGGTTGGATCACCATTGAAAGGTAGTTCCTCGATGCCTCAGCATCCAAGATTCCAAGTTTCTAGGGATTCCAAAGTGTGAGAATTCTGCCCACCGTGTTATCTGCTTTAACTTCTAGATACTCATACTTAATGATCCATTTACTATGAATCTCTCTGATTTTATCTATTGAACATTTTGTCTCTTGGATAAACACCATGTCTAGTTTTTCTTCTTTTATTCTATTGCTAAGATTTCTTTGTTTCCTTTTGCTTCCTAGACCCCTAATGTTCCAGGTTTTGAGCTTCATTATGAAAGATTAGTAAATGAGTAACTAGTAAGATCTTTCATCTTACCTGAGTTAATGATGAGAGTTCCACACTCTATCAGCAACTCATTCTGTCTTTTCCTTCCTCGTTTCCTACCCGGGTTCTTGGAAGTGTGTCTTGATGTTGCCTCCATCGTTTTAATCACTCTGTTTTCCTCGCTGTCATGGTTTCTTTTGATTCCAGAATCCTTTGCTTGAGATCTCCAGAGGAAGAGCTGTTGTACTCTGTCAAATTCTTCTTGTGGTAGAGAATCAACCCCTTTGGTGGTTCCCTGCAACAAGAACTTTTCTAGATCGAGGTTCTCCCACTCAAGAATCTCCTATAGTTCATGGTCCTCTGTTCCCACTTCACTTGGGGTCATCTCATGGTGCCTGCCAAGTTCCATGGTGTTGAGCATATTTTCCTTTAGTTTTCTATTCTATGGTACATCCTCCACGCTGGTATATTTTTCCTTCTCTGCAGGATTATCCTTCGATTCTTGGTTCATCGCATTGTTCTCCTCTTCTTCTTCTAAAATATTGAAACTATTGTGACTTGGGTGTTTATCCTCACTATTTTTCCTTTGGTACTTTTTCCCCCTTTCCCTTTGCCTCCTATCTTGGTAAAGCCTTTGGGGTCTTTGCCTTTGTTGGTCTTCATATTGTCCTCTAGTTTGTTTAAAGGGCAATATCTAATGAGGTGCCCATGCTCATAACATTTGCGGCATCTTAATGGGACATGTTCATAGTCCACCGCCTGCACCCATTCTTCATCACACACTTCTAGAATGATTTCATCTGAAAGTTCCCCTGATAGGTCCATTTCTACACATATGCGTGCAAAGGAGGTATATTTTCCTCGCAGAGTCGCCTCTAAAATTAAAAAAAAATGACCTAATTTATTGCCTATGGCCTTTAAGGATTCAAACAACAATTAATCTAAAAGTAGGGAGTATAGTCGTATCCATACCAGTACTGAAATGAATGTTTCTCATTCCGGGACAAAATTCATCGCCCAAGGTTGCATGTAGAGGCCAGCCGCTGCATAGAAGTATGGTCCTCCTTCAAACACTCTGTCTTTGTCTTCTAGGTTTTCGAATACCACTGTGAAGAAACCCTTGGACCCAAGGTGGAGGGTTATTTCCCCTTTAGGTTTAAATTGGTTTCTTATCCACACCTGCAATGCCTTATCCATTGGTAATATCCCCATAAATTTACATATAACTGCATATGTTGCCATATGATCCCTGTGCTCTTGTAACGCCAGATTATTTAAAACAACTCGGGGTTTAATGGCTAACCTGGGTTTGCAAAGTCCTGTCCCACTCCTATTCTTAGCTTTCAGACTACTGCTTTCTGTTCTCTTCGCTCCTCTAACCTACTCATGATTCTTTTCCTACTCAGGAGAACTATTATTTTCCGGTTTTTCCATGTTGATCCTCTCCATTCCTGCTTCCATTGGCTTTTTGAAGCAATTCGAGCCCGCTTCCTTGTTTCTATTTGTTACTATGTGGCTGTAGGAGAGAGTAGAACTCCCCCTTCCTCACCCTTCCATGGTAACCAACAATCCTCTGTTGTTCCAAACCCTCATCCTATGCGTCCCCCGCAACGCCCAACATCTGTTTCAACAACATAACATAAACATTATGACACCAAACTCTCAAACACCAAATAGACGACATAAGAAAACTCATACTCTAATGTATCTCAGGGGAGGCTATCTTTTCTACATGTTAGGTTCCTATACGAATAGGAGTCATAATTTTGAATGACTAAGGTTAAGCCTTGTAATATTGTACATACATTTTCTTTCTGCAAATGTTTTCCATATTAAAAATTAAAAAATGTAAAGAGGGTATGTCCTAAAAGAAAAATCAAAGGACAAAAAGAAAGAGAGAAGGTCAAAAAATGAAAATATATGAACCCCAAAAACAAAAAGAGACAATGAACTTGTGCAAATATAAATGCCACTACTATTTACTTTTATGCATAATAATGATTGTGTGCAACTTGTTATTCATGCCAAGATCCATAGTAATCAAATTGTTTAATCTTAATTATATCATGCTTTGAATTTTATTTTTATATTTAGAGAATAAAATCTGACCAAACAGCTTAATCTTGGTAGATCATTAGATAGGTAGAAAAATAAAAGGAGCTCATCAGTTTAATCTGAGTCCTTGGAAGACATAAGGTTAGAAGTAGATAGTAGGATAAGGATTTTCTAGCCTAAATGCACCCAAATAAATGAAGAAAAAATGTTAGGGTAATTAAATGGGTAAGTAGAATAAAGGTTGCTGAAGTATAAAGTTGATTAGACCAAAACACATGCATCATGCTTAGACACATATTTCAATATGTATGATCAATTATGGAAGAAAAAACAAAGGTTTTCAAGTTAATATGATTAAATCCCCTCCATTCATTTTCCCCCTTACTTAGTAATTTCCTATCCACAAGTATGTTCTATTACTTTAGATCCTTCAAGTCAAAGAGGCTCAGAGCATTTCTCTAACTTTTGGTGGGACTGGACCATCGACTTAATGACTTATGGACATCAAGTGTTAGAATCCCCTTCATGAAATTCATCCCCCTTCACTACCCTAATAAAACCCCTTTTCTTAAGGTTAAACTTCTTTTGCCTAGGAAAAGTAAAGCAACTCCATGTTAAGTCCCTTTTCATTCAAAAAACCCACAAAAACATATTATCCTAAGTATTAAGTGTATGTAGATAAAGTGCACAAATATTACATTTACATTTATACTTAAGGGTATATTCACTCCACCGATTTCATATTAATTTTTAATTTAATTATGTAAATCCCAAAATACCTTTTCCCTTATATTAATTAAATCCCCTATGTAATATCCCAACCCTTAGTTTTAATAAAAACTATAAAATTCACCCCATTTCTCGACAAAACCCTCTTAATACATCCCTGCGTGATAAACCTAAACTAACTCCATCATTGAACCCCACCCGATCAATTAAACCTAGGATTAACTCTTAATTAATCCCAAACTGCCAAATATTAAAGCCCTGGGCCCCCCTTGAAGCCCATGCTCTTATCACCCGCTCACCTCCCTCGCCCGACTGTTGTCTAATCACCATCCCCCTCATCTGACAGTCCACAACCATATCAGTCGTGCCTAATAGCCGATCATTACCCACCCGATAAAGTGGTTTTCCCCGAACCCCCAACTACTACGTTTCGATCGAAGGATTAGATTGGGTGACCCCTCCTGAATACCGCCTCCTCCAAAAAAGTGGTGCAATGGCCTAGGAAATTGCCTCCCCGCTCAACTCGATAAACCGCCTACTGTTCATTCTTAAATTACCCGCCATAAAATTATCGTTGCTCCATAAAAAGGCCGAGAAGCCCTTTTCGCCTTTTTTTTTGCTCGTTTTCTTTGTGAAACCTCTATGAACCAGTGTGATTCCTACAAACACTGAATTCACCATTTGAACTCCAAATCCACTCGTAAAGAAGCTGCAGAGTCCCCAATTGACCTCTCAGTCTGTACCGGATCCATTCGAACTTTTGCAATTGTCGTGAACTCCAAATTTGAAGATAATTCACCCAATTCCAGGTATTTCACCATCAATTACCACTCACCCTCTCAAATTTGGAAACGTTCAGCCTGTAAAGTTTTTTAATTAAGTAAAATTAGTTAAAATTACTTCAAAATTTGAAAGTCAGTTGCCTTAACCCTTCTTAAAGCTGTTAGTTTCCATCAAGACCTTCTGATACAACCCTACACTGCCAAATTCAAATCCACAAGAACTGAATTATGGCTGCCCCTGTCACCTTGAACATTAGACCTGTCACAACTCCCCATTTAGACCTTGACCACCTTCCCTTGGCTGACAGGGATTTCCAAATCAAAGATCAACTACCCATACCCTCCTACTTAAAATCCATTGCTTAAGTAGGGACAAATACCTGAACCATGCCGATGATATTGGCCTTTGGGAGTCAACTTTTCCCAAATACTAGTTTCCAGAGGTACATGTCTTCCCCGAAATTGTCCATATGTGCCATTCCTGTTACATTCCCAGCCAGAGAGCCATAATGTCTCCTGATCAAAAAGTCTTGTTTACCATCACAGCTGAATCAATCAATGAGATGTTACAAGCCCAACCAGGACCAAACCTAACCCCACTCTCTACTGGGGATTTTTTAGACCAGTACTCCAAATTGAGCCTATCTACATTAGCCCAAATATTCCAAACTTTCAATCGACAAGAGCAATATATCTGCAAAGAACTCCATATGTTTCTGCCATTTTATCTAAAAGAGGCAAGCATATTATAACTATGATATCACGTGTTTTGGGTTGTACCACTGATGAATTTGTTGATTTGCTAATCCTGGACTTCATTTCCATTTACACCCTAGGACAAACTCCTGTTATTTTATATGATTATGCTGAGTTCATAGCTGAAAGGATGCATGAACAGTTTATTAGAATGGACAATGAGGGAGTATTCAAATACTCATCTGTATTGTACCACATGTTTCTATATTTCCAATCAAACAGATTTCCCTTTACCCTTCAAAAAATTGATACCAAAGGCCAGCCCAGGTCTGTCATATTTTTGACCCCACTTTTCCACAAGTTTCAATCACCTTACACTTTTACAGATTTCATTGATTCTTTTGTTCATCTAGTCATGACTATGCTGAGAGGAAGTCCTCCACCTAGAATAAGCCAAGAGATCAAAAGGGTGCTTTAGTTGTCTAACAAAGTAAGGTGGGAGATTGGTACCTTTACCAAAACCACACAGAGATAAGAATATATGGTTGCCATCTTGCACCATATAAACTGCCCAAATACCTCCCCATGAGGTTATTTAATCTAGAGTACTATAGACATAATGAACTCTGATGAGATCAATTTTGTCTCAACTAAGAAAAGATCACAATTCAAAGTAAAAAACGGGTTAGGCCCCTTCATTTGCAATTCTAGAGAAGCAAGCGAGGAGGTAGACCAAATTTTGCAGCAAATGAAGTTCCAAAAGAGTTTCATGTGGAGATATGACCCCTAGGAGTTTATGACCAGATTGAGAAACAAGGTAAAGTTGGGACCTTATATTCATCACCACATATCAGAGATAGAAAGATATGCCAATCAATGTGATGTAGAAATTCCCGCTGTAGGTCAACAGATTATGCAATAGACTAAAGAAAAATACAAGATCTACTTCTACAACACTTTGCGGAAGCTTAATAAATTTGAGCACGATCAATGAGAATACATATAATTGAGAATGAGAAGCAATCACACATAACATAGAAGAAATAACATAGGGAAAGCCTCAGCCTAAAAGCCCAACTCTATATTATCATACAAGTGGAAATATAGTCTAGATTATGAAAAGAATCAGCTCACAAGCTATCCTGCTCTCTTTGTAATCCCTCTGCTGCTAATAGACAGTCAAAGGCCACTCTGAAACCTTCTCCTCTGCCCTCCAAGCCTCCTATTTCTTTGCACAATTTTTCTTGGGGTCCAGTGAAGCCACATGTGTGAATTGGCCTCTTCACACACTCACTAACCTCTGATCTAACTGCGCAATCCTAAAGGAGATAAATCCTTCTCCATGGATGAGATTCCTTTATAGGAAAAATCCATCCAACTAATAGTACATTGTCCCTCCTCTGATCTCAACTGGGTCTCTATCTGAACTGCCATGCATGATTTATTCATGAGAGAAGATTCAGTTATCTAAAGTGCAACAGTTATATGCAAGCATGCATTAACTAACTGAACTCACATTAATTTAAACAAACTGTTTAAATCAGTCTAGCTGGACTTGACTCAGTTAACTAAGCCAACTAATTACAACTCAAATTAGAGCTCATCCTTATCTTTTTAACTGATGGATAAATTCCTCAATTAATGGAGAAATTGTTGCACGTCCTCACATAGACTTCATGTTTGATTTTGCACAACTAATTAACTCATGGTGAATTAATTAATTTATTTTCAAACAGATGTTAAGTTAAAATTTGAATTTTACTTCCTATTTTTAGTCCAAGGACTGACTAAAATATGAATCCATCCCGAACTGCTAAAAATAGCAATGCTATTTTTAGCACTTCCATTTTTTATTCCATGTTGCTCAATCCAACACTGGTACCCAAACTGTTATTTATAGCAGTGTTATTTTTATCACTTCTATTTTTATCATTTCTTGTTGTCATTTTCAACACTCCCTCTCAACAAGAAAGGCATTCAACTTGAACCTGATCCTGTACCTTTGGAATGTTCTGCATGCAAAACTTCTCCCAAGTGTGGTTGCTCCAGCAACTCTAGAAACAAAAAAACTCCCAACTGACCTCTCCGTTGGGCTAGAAACATACTTGATTCTGAAGCTCTACCTACTACTGACAAGTACTCCTTCTCTATCCTCTGATCTACTGCAACACTCCATGCATATCGCACTGTTGCACTCCTCTTTGTGCCATCTTGCACTGGTGCAACACTCTTGTGCCTATCACATTGTTGCAGCCTACTAGCTCTACACAGTATTGGGACTCCTGCACTATAGCTCTCTCTATCGCTCCATTCGCATCTGTCTCTACCCACTCAGCCAATCTTGCTATTCCTCGTCGAGGCTCCTATAGCAAAGTCGAATCAAGGAGGTTCGGTACCTCAAGGATCCTACCCCTATTCCAGCCTTCTTGGGACAATCACTACACATTGCCCCATCTCCTTCCTGGAGGTTTGGATCCATGTGATCCCTCTGCCCACTTGGCTTGAGATTTCCCCTATTGGAGGTCTCTACATGAGTAGATGTCTCTACTTGATCTCCTCTTAGATTCTCTAGTTGTGGCTGCTCCACAACCTCCTGAAGCTACTTCACCAATCGTGGCTCCTCCACAATCGTCTGAGACTTCTTCTGGCACTGCATGTTGAGAGGTAATGTACAATCCCTCTCAACCACCAAGTATCCAACAATTGCCTTGCTCCTTAAGGCTTTGCATGCATCTTGAACCTCAAGAGCATACAGGTTCTTGACCCGTGAACCGATCTGCTTCACCTATCTAGTGATGATGTGTCTAAGGAAAACCTTTCCCTTATTGAAGACTACATCATAGCCTCTGTCTTCCAGCACTATGATTGACACCAAATTTCTCTTCAGTCCTCGTACATACTTGACATCAATCAAGGTAATGCGAGCTCCATGCTCCCTCTGAAAAACAATTGTTCCGACACCTGAGACATTATACTTTTCATCATTACCCATCTCTATGAGTATCTGGAGATATTTCTCCTCCAAAGTACTGAACAAACTCTTGCCTTCGATCATGTGGAAAGAAGTTCCACTGTCAAGAAACCAACCACTTCCCACCATGAATGAAACCATGCATGTGAACAGTGTGAAATCCAACTTGAACTGTGAGGCCAGAGCCTCACCTTCTCATCCTTTCATGGATTCCTTCTTGGATTTCCTCAGTGGACAATCTGTAGAAAAATGGACCACCTCATGACAGCAAAAGCATCGCACTTTCGATTTGTCAAACTTCTTCCCACCATGGGAAGAACTGGATTGGGAAAGAGAATCCTTCTCCTTCCCCTTCTTCACCTTACTCGCTAAGGCACATTTTTCTTCATCCTCCATGGATGAAGAACCATCTCTAGTGCTTCTTCTTATCTCCTCCTGCATCAGATCCAACCAAAGTTGTTCCCAATATGGTAGTTTCTCTCCTCCATTAACCAAGTCCTGGTATCTATGCCAACTCTTAGGAAGATTGAGGAGTGCAAGACTCACCATGTCATAATCAGCTGTCACGATCCCTACACTTCCAAGCTCATCCCTGCATGTGGTGATCTTGTTCAAATACGTAGAAATCATGTCGCCCTTTTCACACTTGATCTTCCAAAGCTTGTCTTTTAGCGCCATCTTCCTCTAATCGCTGTTATTCTAATATAGATCTTTCAATTTTTTCCACATTGAAAATGGTGTCTCCTTCCCATGGAGACTTGAGACTATGTGGTCTCGAACTCCCTCCAGAAGGATTCTCCTTGCTCTAGCCACACATTTCTTCCATTCCACCAATTGAGTAGCATCAGTCGGGTTGGGGAATTCTTGACCAATGAAGTCCTTTAGACCATTATCCTCTAATACTGCTTCCATGCGATCCTTCTAGGCTATATAATCGAGCTACCATCAAGGTCATACTCGAGTCTTAAACCATTGAACACCATAGGTGAAATAGAGATGTGATAAGAACTCAATTTCTATATTCAAGAACCAAAATCTTTGAACTTCTCCCTTGTATATTGTTCTTCCTTGATCACCTGTGCTCTGATACTATGCTCCGATACCATGTATAAATTTCCATTGTAGATCAACATATTATGCAATAGACTAAAGCAAAATACAAGATCTACTTCTACAACACTTTGCGGAAGCTTAATCAATTTGAGCACGATCAATGAGAACACATATAACTGAGAATGAGAAGTAATCACACATAACACAGAAGAAATAACCTAGGGAAAGCCTCAGCCTAAAACCCCAACTCTGTATTATCATACAAGTGGAAATATAGTCTGGATTACAAAAAGAATCAGCTCACAAGCTATCCTTCTCTGTCTGCAATCCCTCTACTGCTCATAAGCAGTCAAAGGCCTCTCTCAAACCTTCTCTTCTGCACTCCAATCCTCCTATTTATTTGTGCAATTTGTCTTGGGGTCCCATGAAGCCACATGTGTGAATTGGCCTTTTCACACACTCACTAACCTCTGATCTAACTGCGCAATCCTGAAGGAGATAAAACCTTATCCATGGATGAGCTTCCTTTATAAGAAAAATATATCCAACTGATAGTACACTATCCCTCCTCTGATCTCAACTGCGTCTCTGTTTGAACTCCCATGCATGAGTTATTCATGAGAGAATATTCAATTATCTAAAGTGCAGCAGTTAAATGAAATCATGCATTAACTAACTGAATTCACATTAATTTAAACAAACTATTTAAATCAAAATAGTTGGACTTGACTCAGTTAACTGAGCCAACTAATTACAACTCAAATTAGAACTCATCCTTATCTCTTTAACTGATGGATAAATTCCTCAATTAATGGGGAAACTGTTGCATATCCTCACATAGACTTCATGTTTGATTTTTCACAACTAATTAACTCATGGTGAATTAATTAATTTATTTTCAAACAACTATTAAGTTCAAATTCGAATTTTACTTCCTATTTTTAGTCTAGGTACTGACTAAAATAGGAATCCATCCCGGACTACTAAAAATAGTAATGCTATTTTTAGCACTTCCATTTTTCATTCCCTGTTTCTCAATCCAACACTATCACCCAAACGGTTATTTATAACAATGTTATTTTTAGCACTTCTATTTTTAGCATTTCTTGTTTCCATTTTCAACATCCGAGTGGGTGGAAAACACTCTTGCAGACAATGATAGTACAAAGGTAGATGTAGATAATACCTTGATTGACTTAGAAAGACAGCTTGATGAGAGCTCGTTTTTGCGGGTACCTAAACAACAAGAAAGAATTATGAGTATCCCTCCTATCATGTAGACTCCTCAGAACGAGGAAAGGAATCCCAAGAGGAATAGAGAGGGAGCCTCCACTTTAGGCATGGACACATCTAATGTGCAGCATGAAACCAGTCAGAGTAAGAGGCAAAGGCTCAATCCTTTTTCAGAACAGGAAGACACAAAAGGCTAAGCAGAGATTACTAACACTGAATTTGACATGAGCAGGCATACAACTCCATTAGGGGAAACACAGGAGCCATCCACATCACAGACCCAGATGTTGGAAAGGCAACTCAGTGTAGAAGTCTCCTCATTCAGTAGGCCTGCTGACAAAGATAAGGACATAAAAGATAGGTTTAAAGAAATTAACATGAGAAATGAGAAATTAAAGGCACAGTCAGAGTAAGAGGCAAAGGCTCAATCCTTTTTTAGAATAGGAAGACACAAAAGGCTAAGCAGAGATTACTAACACTGAATTTGACATGAGCAGGCGTACAACTCCATTAGGGGAAACACAGGAGCCATCCACATCACAGACCCAGATGTTGGAAAGGCAACTCAGTGTAGAAGTCTCCTCATTCAGTAGGCCTGCTGACAAAGATAAGGACATAAAAGATAGGTTTAAAGAAATTAACATGAGAAATGAGAAATTAAAGGCACAATCTTATGCATAGTATTTAAAGCTTACACCTACAAATCAAACCAGGTTGATGTTAGATTTTGACATCAAGGAGGGAAAGATGCAAATTTCCTTTGTGAAACCAACTGTATAATAGGAAACGACATCAGCTAATTACAAAAAGATTGATTTTGAAGTATTGGCAAGGGATATTCATCCCATTTACCAAATAGAATTTTAGAAACAGGCTGGAGAGATTATTTACTCCACCATCATAGGTAAAGCCATATCTTCCCATCAATCGCAGAATTCATTGACCAATATCTCAGCCCAACATCAGTTAGAGAAGGCCTCCTCACATGCCAAGGATACTAGACTCAAGCTTTGGAAGACTTAGGGATTGAATTGGGACATGATCCAAAAGACATTAAAGCCATTGAACAACTGATAAAGAAGAAGAATGATGACATTGTGGAACTTAAAAAACAATTGAAGATAGCTCAATTGCAGCAGCCCCAGACACAGGAGGTCTTGGAGAACCAAACCAGACATGAAGAATTGATGGACTTAGTCCTAAAACTTAATGATCAGTTAAAGGAGACAGAGAAGAAATTGGACACTTTAATCCAATTAAAGAAAAGTGACATTGCCACTACATTTGTAAATGTCATCCCAACAATCTCAATAGTCGTTCCTTCCACATTGGCAGCCTCATTGGCTCCCACAGCTCCTATGCCTAAAGCATAACTAGTTTCCACAGAGTCTACATCAGCAGCAAGTGCATTAGGTGAAGAAGAAACAAAGTTGGTCAGAGCCATGGAGGAAATGTCCATACAGGCTATAGAGATGAATAAGCTGAAGGAAAAGGTGACAAGCTTGGAAACTGATTACAAGCTAGCTAAAATCGTGCACAAGGAAGAAGTGCAGAAAGCTACCAGAATGAATGAGTGATTCAAAGCTGTGGAGAAAGACCTAACACTAAAGGAACCCCTTGGGCAAGCCAAGGAACTATTATCGGTCAATATCATTGACTCTGTCAATGATATTTGGCCATCCATTCAGGTGATTTTTGAACAAATAAATCTAATAAAGATAGCTACAGAGGCTATCCAAAGAGTCAAGGAATAACTAGGAGACATTCCTGAAGATGCTACCAAACTTATCCACTTCCTCAATAGTAAAAACAAATATGAGCTTTAGGAATTGGATATAGAGGACAGGACAAAAACAATTTTGGAGGTAAGAAAGGTCCTTTCCAAGAGAAACTTGATGTTAAATTTGGAGGAAAAGTGTCAAAATATGCAGGTAGCAGTTGATAGATTTAAGGCCAAGTTTCAAATTTTGAGGGAGAAATGGTTACCCAGTTCCTTGGTCATAAATGACAAGCTAGTGACACAGCGGGATTACGACAACAAAATCAGAGAACTAGCTAAAGAATGGGCTAGTACATCATTAATAAAGGCATTGCCAACAGGTAATGTTCTCTACCAGACGTTTGAAAACTTGTTTTACCTCCAACATGAGGTAAAACTCTTGTTCATCACTAAGCCTACTTTTTCTAAGTACACCAAAGCAGATGAGATATATAGGAGGATGTTGAAAATCAAATTACCTGATGCTGAATTATGGGAAAAAATGACTGATTTACTGTAAGAAAAATACAGTAAAAAGGTAAAAGTAAATTGTCAGGTGAAAAGATGAAGACAGATCAGCAGAGTCAAAGAGTATCAGCGTCAAAGTGTATCAGATGAAAGCCAAAAGTGAATGAAGCTTCCATCGTGAAATATCAAATAGCAAGGCAGCATAAAGGGCTAGAAATCAAACCATGAAAGCCAACAGTACCAAAATACAAGGGACAACATCAAACAGTTCAATAATTGTCTCTATCTTCTTGCAAGAAGATATTTTTATTTCCTAGATTAAATCTCAAGTTAGTTTGAGATATTTTGTAGTAAAACATTTGTATAGATACTTCAAAATTTGAAATATGTGTGTGGATTCTTAGACATTTCTATAGAAATTTGATCAAAAGACTATAAAGCTATTGTATCATTGACTGAGCTAGCAAGCTCGGTTGATGAATAAAGACCAGATATTTCACAGGATTCATGTGTTGAGCGAAGTGCAAACAAGTACTCTCTTATGTTATCGTTATCTTTCTTAAATTTTTTCCACAATCTTTAATGTATTTCTGAATCTGAATGCTATAACTGGAACAATATCTCATAATTTGTTTAATTACACTATGCTTTAACAATTATGCATATAAAATTTTTCATCTGACATCTAAGTTAAGGAATTCTTAATTTCTCCTTAGTTTAGGTTGTTTCTTGCTGATCCAGATCAAAGGATTCTTAATTCCCCTTTGCTTTCGATTACCCTCCATTCCTCATTCATATCTCGGTCTGATTCTTAATTTCTCTCTCACCCTGATTAAAACTATTTCACCCCCTGTTCCAATGACCTCCACTTTACTCTGCTAGCTTGCCCTTTGAACATTCCCTTTAGTGAGTTGATCCAATTTTGCTGCCCTTCTGTTGACTCCATAGCCCAATGGTCTAAAGACATCATTCTATCCATTTGTTTCAAGGATTCCACCATCCAATCTTGAATACAAATAAAAAACCCCCCAAAACATTCATAACTAGCCTAAAATCCAATCAAACAAAGCTAAATCATATAGAGAGAGCCCTCTCCAAGCCTAGGTTGGCTAGAGCCTATGCTCCAAAGTCAGTTTGTGGTTACCTTGGTCATTTTCTTTCTTCTAATAACTTCTATAGAAATTTCTGAGTGATAACATAGTGGTGACCATACTGGGGACTAGCTAATCCTTAGTCCTAATAAAGCCTTTAAGAAAATTCTAAATCTACATTCTGAGCCTCTTAAAGTCATTTGTTAGAAGTTATTTTGAAAAAAATTCAAAAAAACAATTAAAAAATTTGCAATTCTGGCTTCTAGGAAGATCATTTTTCTAGGGCTAATCCAAACCCTAACACTACCCCAGTAGTTGATAATCCCAACCTAATTTCAAGAAAATCTAAAAAAGAAGAAAGTTTGGTTAGCCAAATACAATTAGTTAAAGCTAATTCATGTCCTGATGAATGGTTATTTTTAGAAGAATTTCCCTTTGATGTGCTATTTGATCTTTCATTATTTAGAACAAAATCTGAAAGTGCAATCGATGAAAATGTTCTAGATCATGATATTATTGCAGACCTTGAAGTTCAATAGGCCAACAAATCAATTTATGAATACATTTCTGAAATCTCCACAATCATCCATTAATACTACCACAACCCCTGAGCTTTCCGAAAAATTGTCCATTAATTTGAATTCACCATTGTTCCCTTCAATCTCATCAATAATACCTTCTAAAGTCCATTCATCACCACCATTTATACCTACGCTCACTCACCAGCCTATCGTTACTCATTCATCATCTACTAGTCCTAGTTCTTCGTCCACTGTTGCATCATCTCCAAGTACCTCAACCCCACATCTTAGCCCCTCCCAACTTACAACCATGGCAAATAGATATGCTCCTCTTATTTTACCTACCCAACTTGGTGCTATGCCAGCAGACTACCAAAGTAAAATTGTTCAATTTGATGGCACAGGACATTACACTACACAACAACATGTCAACAAGATGACAGATTACTTTGAGTTGCATGAAATTGACACAGATAATGTTCAAATGAGATTGTTTGCCCAGACATTAGCTGGTGATGTTAGGAAATGGTTTAGAGCATTCCCTGTTAATAGTATTGATAGTTTATATATGTTTTACCAACAATTTTTGAATAGATGGGAAAAAAAAAAATCACCTACAAATCCTTTTAGAATATGACAATATTAAAAGGGGGCCTAATGAAACTGTTCAAGATTACTGCACTGGATTCAATAATATATATAATGCAATCCTAGTTAGCCTTAGGCCCCCACCTGACTTAGCATTAATAAAGTTCCCTGATGATTTTGACACAGATATGGCATACCAACTTAGGGAAATAAACCCCCCAACACTAGAAGAAATGCAAAGAGTAGCAGTTAGTGTAGAAGCTAATTTGTTAGCTAAAAGGGCTAGAGTTAGAAATGAAAGGGGAGGAACTGCAAAGGATGAAGCT
>APFE030713258.1:4278-66929 GCA_000404065.3 Pinus taeda
ATACA
The DNA here is from genome assembly GCA_000404065.3 of Pinus taeda. Taxonomy (NCBI): domain Eukaryota; kingdom Viridiplantae; phylum Streptophyta; class Pinopsida; order Pinales; family Pinaceae; genus Pinus; species Pinus taeda. Next base: position 4,284 of record APFE030713258.1, read on the forward strand.
TGTTGAAGCATCCAATACCATGGACCGAAAACCATCGCGTCCAAAACCATGGACCAAAAACCATAGGTAGGTTCGCCCAACCTAATATAGGGTCCAAAAAAAATTTTCTCAGGGCGCTGCCCCGAACCCCAGAGACGGGGGCTACCCGCCCCCCTCAAACCCCCCGGCTACACAATCGGCGCAACGAAGGGGGGGCTCCACCCCCCCTCTAACTGTCGGGGAAAGAATATAACACAACCCAACACGGTTGACTTAATTGACCGTTAGCACGTGATGAGAGGCAATTTTCTCTCTCATCCAACGAACATGCATCGTGCGATGAATGGAATTGTTCATTTCTGCCAAATCTGCTTACCGCCCCAATGTGCCTCTGATATACTGCTGGTTTTGGAGCACAAGACCCACCTTTCACCTTAGTACTTTCCTTACAATTTCCCGGATTCCCATGTGACCAAGGGCTTCGAGGCTTCTCCTTCTAGATGGGTTTTTCCCAGCGATGGCTAAGCGCTAATCGAGCATCAGAAATGGCCTCCATTTCCCGATCTAGGCTTCCTAGCTGCCAATTTTGCCTCCTACACAGTCTCCATTTGCCTCGGTCAGTGTGCTTTAACCGAGGTCCTCAGCGTTACTTGCTGACTACAAACTGCCATTATCCAGGGGTCTTCCTGATTGCTCTTTGTTCATGAATTTTAAAGTCTGTCCCAATTTGATACAATCATGGCACTTTGATAATTTTTCATGGATCTAATTTGGATCATGGCCTTCCCACTAAAAGAGCTTTTGGACCACCAAAACTTGGTTTTCAATCATCGACTAAGTGATGGTACAATTGTCTCACTTGTCCAATCTCTATCCACTTTGCACTGCTTGGCTTTGAACCCTTGAGCCCAATTCTGAGGTACTCAACATCTCCTCTGCATGTTGTCCTCACCTTCCTATCTAGAACTGTGTCTTCCTACAATTCATTAAGATATTCAAGTATCAAGTCATGAATAGAAGGCAATTGACTCTACTCTTCAAGATCCTCAATTAGTGAAGGTTCAAACAATCTCAAGCAATCTGCATTTACGATTGAGTAGATGTGCATGTAGGCTGGCAGATCAAGGTGAAAAGCATTCTCACCAATCTTATCTTGAAGGGTCCATTCCTGATAGGCTTTAGCTTTTTACCTTCACCTTGCATCTTGTCCTTACTGATATACATCTAGACTTGGTCACCAACTTGGAAACTATGCTCCATCCGATGCTTGTCATGCCTTGCCTTGTATTTGGCTTAGCTCTTTTCGAGCTATTCCTATATGGCCTAGTGGATCTCTTAGATTTGTTCAATGAACCTAGTTTCCCTGTCCACATCATTGTGTCCCTCAATTGTGGTTTCTTTACCAAAGACAAAATCCAAAGGAGACCTTGGTGTGAAACCAAAACAGGTCTCAAAAGGAGATCTCTGTTAGAAGAATGTTTTGCTCTGTTGTAAGCATGTTTCACATAACATAAATGTTCATCCCAAAGCTTAGGATGCTTGCTGCAATATCCTCTGAGTAACTGGATCACTGTCCTATTAACTACTTCTATCTAGGCATCAGTTTGTGGATGAAAAGTTGTGCTTTTCTTCAGTTTGGTGTCCATCAGTTCCCACAAACTTGACCAAAACTTCCCCACAAATTGGGTATCTCGATCAAATACAATGGAAGTGGGTAATCCAAAATGAACCCATACATGTTCAAAGAATAGTTTTGCAGTTTGTTCAACTGTAATATGTTTATTATGAGGTATCAAAATACACATTTTGCTGAACCTATCCACAACAACATATATATAATCATGACCCTTCCTAGATTTAGGAATTCCTCCAACAAAATCCATGGAAGCGCTTTCTCAAGGGTGAGAAGGAACTGGTAATGGAGTGTACATGCCTAGTTTTCTATTGCTGGTCTTTCTTTTAGCACACATAGTACACCCTCTTACATATCTAGAAACAGTCTGATTCATTTTTGGCCAATAACAAAATCTTTGCAGCTGTGTAACTGTTTTACTTACCCCAAAGTGACCTGATATTAGGGAAGTGAGTGCTTCTCGAATTATCTTTACTCTTTCAGTTTGTGGAATGCATAACTTCCCACAATGATATAAGAGTCAGTCCTTTACATGATAATCCAATTCTTCTACTCATTTGCCTTGACTTAAAGTTGCATATACATCTTTAAAGTCTATATCTTAAGCATATTGTTCAATGTAACTCTCATGTAACACAGAATTATGCTTAAGTACAGTAGATGCATTTATAATGGGTCTAGATAACATGTCTACAACTTTATTATGTATGCCCTTTTTATATCTGATGACTAAATGAAACTGTTGTAGAAAACCCATCCATCTATAATATCTTGATTGCGGCAACTTAGTTTGGGAGTGTAGATATCTAAGTGGTTGATGATCAATATGTATTATTGTCTCTTTGTCCATTAAGTAATGTTTCCACTTTTTCACACTCTATACTAATGCATACAATTCTTTATCATATGTAGGATAATTAACTGCTACAGAATTAAACGTCTCAAAATGATAACATATGGGTTTACTGTGTTATGTCAACACTGCTCCCATGGCATAGTCACTAGCATACGTTTGGATCTCAAATGGTCTTTGAAGACCAGGCAGTGCTAGTACAGGTGTTGTACTAATCTTTTCTTTCAAGGTGTCTAAGGCTTTCTGTTGTTTGCCTCCCCACTGAAACACCTTGTTCAATCCTGTTAAAGCATGTAAGGGAGCTGCAATTGAGGAAAATTTAGAAATTAACTTCCTCCAATATTGTGCCTCTCTTAAGAAGCTTCTAACTTCTGTAGCAGATTTGGATTTAGGCCAGTTTACAATGACTTCCACCTTAGAGGGATCTATCTTCAGTTCACCACCCCCTACTATATGACCCAAATAATTCATAGATTTTTTGCCAAATTCACATTTTGAGAGTTTAACATAAAGTTTTTCTCTTGTTTGGAGCCTGATCAATCTTCATCCTTATGTTTTCTAAAGTTCCTATACATTTCTTCTACCATGGACTTTATAGCTAGGAAACTATCTATGAATTGAGGGTCTCGCCCCATAGAACCTTCCTCTAACATTGTCTTCTGAGGATAGACTCTCCCAATTTAGTTTTAAACAACTCTCCTTCGCCTAATTTGAGCTTTGATCTAGTTAGCATTCAATAGCTAAACCAACACAAGCTTGTCTAACCTTATCAACCTAAAGGTCTGATACCACTTGATCTGAAAATCACTCGTGAGTGATCTCAGTTAATTAAATAATGAATAAAGGTATTGCATACTCGTGTGTTGGTGTGTCTCTATGTTATTTTAGGAAATGGATCAATCAGATTGCAAAATACACAGACACTGGAAAATGGAAAACAGTAAGGTAAACACAATAAGAAAAGACAAGGACACAATGCATTAATAAGGAGTTCACCCTATTCTCCATGGCTACATCTCCAGTCTAGCTCTTAGTGGTAGCCTTCTTTTATTGTGTCTTTAAAGAAAAAATTTACAACGAGGAGCTCAACTTGAGTCTCCTGAAACAGAGGATGCTTAGCAGGGTGGTTCTTGGATTCCCCAAGCCACTAGAGTGCACAAACTCTTTCCTTGCCAAGTCTTGACCTCTCTAGTCTTTAATGGGATGAGTCCAATGGTGCTCAATTTCAGATATATATCCTCACAGGGATGGCTTGAACCTCTCAAGCCTCGTTCTATCTGCTCGAGGTTGCCTTAGGTCAGCTCAGTTATGTGTTTTTTGCTTCTTGCTTCACTTTCTCTTTCACCTTTTCGGTCACTGTTTTTCTTCTCTGGTTCTTCCTTATCGTGCTCTTTGTTCTGTTCTGTATGTTTATTTATTGCTTAAAGCCTATCTGTCCTTGACTGTTCGCTTCCTCTTCCACCCGTTCGGATTGCCTATTGCTGTTTGCTTGGAGTTCCTTGCCTCTGTGCCATTGCCAATGCCCCACAGGGAAGTGGCCACTTATCTTCTCATGAACTATGCTAGCTCTTCCTCCATGGTTTGGTATTTCAGTTACACTATGGAATGATTCATCTGCCAACTCAGTGGTCGAATCAGACTTCAAACTTTTGTATGTCGTAGCTCAATTCCACTATCAAATCTGGTTTCTCCATCAGGCGCAATCTTAGCCGTCAAATTTGGAGCCCCCAGATCCTACGGTGTTCTCTCATTTCGTGCCATTGACTTGCTTGATCATTAGTGTGTGATGAGAGGTGGTTTTCTCTCTCATCTACCGAACACGCGTCATGTGATGAATGGAATCGCTCGTTTTCTGCCAAATCTGCTTACCACCCCAATGTGCCTCCGATATACTGCCAGTTTTGGAGCATGAGAGTTGCCTTTTTCCTTAGCACTTTCCTTACGGTTTACCAGCTTCCCATGCGACCGAGCGCTTCGAGGATTCTCCTCCTTGAGGAGTTTTGCCTAGCGATGGCTAAGTGCTAATTGCACATCAGAAATGGCCTCCATTTCCTGATCTGGGCTTCCTAACTGCCATTTTTGCCTCCTGCGTGGTCTCCATGGGCCTCAGTCAGGACACTTTGACTGAGGTCCTTGTCGTTCCTTGCTAACTACAAACTTCCATTGTCTAGAGGTCTTCCTGATCACTTTTTGTTCATGAATTTTGAAGTCTATCCTGATTTGATACAGTCATGGCACTTTGATAATTTTTCATGGATCCAATTTGGATCAGTCCTGGCTTCACAATGACTTCGAAATCATATTCCTAAAATAGCAGTAGCCATCTGCATATCTTCACCCCCAACACAACCTTGTTAACTAGGTACTTCAATGCAGAATGGTCTGTATACATCTTAAAGTGTCAGTCTAGCAAGTAGTGTCTAAAATTCTGGAGCACATACACCATAGCCAAACCTTCGCGCTCTGTCGTTGAATAACTCTTCTCAGCTTTAGACAACTTCCTACTTTCAAACTTTATAGGTTGATCCAAATCTCCCTCATCATCCCATGTTAGGACTGCTCCAAGCGTAATACATGACGCATCCATATGCATATGAAATTCCTTCTTCCAATCTAGGAAGACTAGGATCAGCACGGTGACCATCTTTTCCTTTAACACATCTAGGTTTAACTGACATTCTTCATTCCGACATAATGTAGCATCCTTCTTTAGAAACTTCTCCATCAGCACAGTAATCTGGGCATAGCTCTTGATGAACTTTCTATAGTATCCCATATGCCCCAATGTTGCGCGTAGATATTTCACACTTATTGGCGCCTCCAAATTAATTATAACTGCTATCTTATCTGGGTCCACCATTAATCCTTGTCTGCATATGACATGGCCCGGAAACATTTTGAAAGGAACATAGAAGAAACATCTCTTCAAATTTAGCGTTATCTGATACCTCTGGCATGTATCCAACATCAAGCATAAGCTAGCTACATGGAACTTCACCAACCCAAACACCATCCAATCATCAAAATATACCTCCAGAAAATTGTGAATGAAGTCCTTGAACACCACGATGACTACAAGTGAAATGATCATTGGTGCATTCTTCAGTCCAAAAGGCATTACAATATACTGAAAGCATCCCCACTCAGTTGCAAAGGTCGTATTACTTCTATCCTTTGGTGTAATCTTGATCTTATGGTATCCTAAGAACCCATCAATGAACGAATATGCTTCCTATCCTCCTACATTACCCAACACTTCATCGGTGAACAAAGTCATAAAAGGATCATGCATGCAAGTGTCATTCAGCTTCCCAAGATCTATGTATATCCTTATTTCATTCTTCTGCTTCTTTTCCTGAACTACTATTGGGCTCACCCAATCAAATTCTTCTATTGGTTCAATAATACCTGTTGCAAGAATTTTATCCAACTCTGAGCGGACCTTTTCCTTATACTTTGGATTGAGGTAGTAAGGCCTTTACATGATCAACTTTGTGTCTGGTTTCAATGTAATTTTCATAGCTCCTAGGTCCCCTATTATCCCCTTTAAGTCTGAGAACTTCATAGGGAACAAGTCCTGGATTTCTTGGAGCAACTTAATGACCTTATCCACCATAGCATCATCTGAGTGGTGCCCTATCTTTGCAAACTTTAGCTCTGCCTCTGTCCTAATGTTCACTTGTCTTGTTTTTAGCGGTGCTGTGATATCATGATTTTCTATATGCAGCCCTCAAATTCATAGTGTCCTTCTATTTTCAAGATATTAATGTTCCTCGGATCCTTTTCTTCCTCTTCAGCAACCACATTGTAGCACTCTAGCGTGTGACATGACTCAGTGGTCCAATCTGGTTGAATCAAATCCAAGGGCTCCTATGTTATTCTGAAGATCGTTGCTTTGACCTCCTACAATGCTTGATCAATGCACTCAAATCCATATTCAAAGCTGAATGTCATCACAAATCCCTATCTCAAAATATCCCATTCATTTGTGCCATGGTGGATCTCTGTCTCCAAGTACCAATTCATAGGTATTACGTTCAAGGTGTGACAAAATAGATGCACCCACTCTGGTTTTAGTTCTGCTCCATAAGCATCAGTCCATTTGGCTAATTGATCGCATGGATCACTCCTTCCATCATATTTCTTTGTATATCATACCTTTGGGTGACCAAACTACACCCTCATAATTCTTCTATATTCGCGCCATCCATCGAAGTTGTCTTTATGCATACCTCACCATCTTGCAGGTGTAGTACAGAGCGCCAAGTCCAAGGATTGGAAGTAATGCTTCTCTGGCGCTTCCCTTTCAAATTCATCCAAAAATTTATCAACATTAGTTAAAACATCATAGTAAGGCAAACTTCTTACCTCCGATGGTACAAAACATAGTGATTTGGTCATCATGTTACATCGTAGCGTAGACACTTCATTCAATCTATTCTACCAGTGTTCCAACTCCTCGTCCAAATTTGAGGTGCAGGAGCTCTTGCGATCCCATGCAATACGTCCATTAGCTGTTGGGTTCAGCCAATCTTGATCTGAAGCCATTACATTATAAATCTAGTCCAAATCATCATCGCTTTCATAGTTGCATACTGGTTTAGTGTAGCGCGGTGCTTCTGCAGGGTCCAATGGTACTACTACGTGGAGTGGTTTCCTTTCAAACGAGATCATTTGCTTCTTCAAATTGATCAACTCATTCATGTCAATAGCCTAGTTGATCCCAAGGAGCATAGGGTATGGATTGTTGTCATCCAAAATATCTATCACTTCAAAATCAACCAATTCGCTCGCACCTTCAATATTGATTGTCACTCCCTACAATCTTCCCATGGGGACAATCCTTTTTTGATTTTCCATTCTCAATTGAATAAGAGAGCATTACAGCGTAGGTCTCCCCATTCTCTCCCACATTTGTTTAGGAAAAACATTCACATCGAACCCTAGATCTGTAATAACTTGGTCCATTTCATATTCTCCTATTTTCATGGTGAGCCTCATCTCATGCCCTATTCTTGCCTTATGCTTACCAATTTTCTTGACCACGTGTGGTGCCTCACGAGTATTACCAACAAATTTATTGATCAACTCTTGTAATCCCTTTATGAACTTGCTAACTCATAGCAGCTTCATACAGGTCTCTAAAAATGTAGTAAGCATGGATGGGTCCATTTCTTTAGACTTTTTATTTTGACTTCCTGAGGTAGAAGCCTCAATGAAGATTTTCTTGGGTTCCATGAAGGTTTCCTTCATGCACTCCAGATAAAAGCCAACCTCCTTTTCTAGAGCTTTGTGGACCCAATCACCTTCTTCAGGCTTCTTTCCTCTATCTTGACCAATAATCATTCCACTTCATAGCATGATGTTCACATTAGGATCCTCTTCACAAGGTTCAGCCCTTAGCATCTATAGGTTCTAGGTAGGTTGTTGAGGTCGCGCCCCCTTTTCGCGTATCTTAGCTAGTAATACAGGGTAGTCTTCTATCATGTGGTCAAAATAAGTGCATTATCTGCATGACATACACGTCGGGTTCATGCATTCTCGTGCATAGTGTCCTTGTCATCCACAATTGTAGAAAATCACCTATCATCGACCTCTATCGGGTCCTCCTCCACCTCAGCCTCCTCCGCGCTCCTAAAATCCTCCTCGTGCTCCCCCAGCACTTTGATCTAGAGGCCAAGTTTCTACTTGAACTCTATATATGGGTGTTCTATCCATCATTAGCTCACAACTACAACAGTTATGCTCATCATGCCCCACTGGTTGACAGAATTTGCAAAAGAGTTTTTGCAGTGTCTATAGAAATTTTTGCAGTAGGTGACAATTGTTTGTCACATGTTTTCCAGCTACCTAATAGATTATGCACCATATCATGGGCCTTGTACTTGGCCCTGCTTGAAATTCCAGCCTCAAAGGCATCGTCCCTCCTACTGCAACATAATTGCGAAGACTTGGTAGTGGTCCTTTTCATGCCCCTGATTTTTTCATTTCAGGCACCAAACTTCTTTGCGCACCTCTACCAACACGCTCTATCCTTTTTCAGACTCCCAAACTCTAGGCAAAGGTTCTGCAACTACGCATGAATATACTGAACTCGAAAATTAGCATCTTGTATCGGTGTCTCATGCAATCTCATCGCAATATCCAAGGGTTCCGCCTGGGTCCTAATATTTTGCCGTGACAAAGAAACCTTCAGATGAGGCAAGAGCGAAGCCACAAACCATTCGAAATGCTGCCCATCCGTAAGATTCATGTTAGCTTCATGGATTATGCACTTCAATATTTGATCTAGATCCCAGGGTGACTTGCTAGGCTTCCTCATGGTCTCCTTGAATCCCATGATTGATTTTGCTTCAGACTTAGGCCTATTGAATTCCTTATTCAACGTGGTTTTAATATCTACTAATGAAGCCATCGGTTATCAGTGTGGTATTTAATGTACCATGTCAGTGCGCATTCCTATAAAGAAATTACCAACATTGCTTTCTTCATCTAATCATCCATTATACCCTGAGCCTCCCATATGGCCTTTGCAGCAAACCAAAATTGGTCTGGATCCTCATTTCCTAAACCCTTGAAAACGGGTAACTTTACTGCATTCACCACATTGAACGATGGTAGAGGTGGTGGTAGTGTGGGCAAAGGTGTATGTTGTGGAGGTGAATGCGGAGGTGGGGTGGGTGGATGAGGTATTCGTGATAACCCTTGGCTTATTAATTGAACATCACTCTGTGGTGAAGCCTATGCTCTTTCCTTGTTGTCACTCAGAGGAGGTTTGACCAACGGGCTATATTCAAGGTGTCTCCTCCCTCTATCCCTAAAGAGATTTCCACTTTGCGTAGCTCCAAACATCAAGGTAACTGCATAACTTTCTTTTCACATAAGAGCTTATTAAATCAAGTATTCAAAGACCTTAAATAATTACCTTGCGGTCCCTTGAAGAAGTGGTGCTCTGCTTCGTTGTAACTGACTGAAGTATCGACCGAAAACTCTATCATGAATCCTCCTCTGATACGATCAATCCAGTGATCGACAACACATGTGATCTTAACTTTTGAGGCTTCTAATATGTGCACTAACTCTGGGGTCCACACTATCGGACCGTCAAGCCTCCACCTTCCTTGGCCCTTTGCCAATTTAATGATCCACTCATATAACTCAACCGGGAAGGAACATAAGAAGATTTTATGTATCTCTGTGTACAGGTATCTATCCAACCACTATTCTTTCATTAATCATGGATTTTTGTTTTCTTGTGCTGTGAATTTGTGGAGCTTTCTATCCAGCTAATCTTCAATTTCTTTCTTAGTTAGATTCTAGTGATGTGACAACAGAACTACTTGTTGGCTCAGTGGGCCCTTGTTGGCTTGTATGGGCCTGACCTAGGTTCAGAGGTGATTTAGCCAAGAAAATCTGGTACTACTAGCCCTTTAAGCAAAAATCCATGGAGAGTGGACTGAGGTCTCACCTGAAGTAGTATGGGAGGGTGCTAGAACCAGGTTTCTGCTGGGGATGTTTGATGAGCTTCTGGTGATCCCCAGTTTGACCCTGTGTGCACATCACTACGCGGACCTATTAGTCCCTCGCAACTTGTGATGTAGCCTTCGCGTAGCCCTACTCATCATGTGACCTTTATTATATCCAAGTTCCTTGCTATTTAACTTGTTATTACTTGATTTCTTAACTTATTTGTGTAAGACTAGTGGTAACTAACAACATATCTAGTAATCATATAGGTGTGCACGATAAACGAAACAGTATAAATGCAAAGAAATAAATACACAAGCAGACGCATTGAATTTGGAATCAACTTCTCTTTAATATTCTTCGTTCAAGGTTACAGACTCGACACTGCCCTGGGCACTTAGCTGCAGGGGTTTGCACACTCAGCTGCAAACTCTACTAGGCCTCTACGCACTCAGTTACAGAGCCTCTTCCTACTACTATGACCCAATACACTTAGACTCTTACTCTATGCTTGAACCATTCGTTTTTGTTTATCTGCCCAATTAGTTCTCTTTACAACTTAGAGCCTCGCTCTATTTATACAATCCCATGGTCCACATACCATGGGTAGGTCGACATGACATTACATTACATTACAATACTTAGGGCAGACAACCCTATGACTCAACCTATTCTTCGCGCTCTGCCCACGCAATTCGCAGAGTCTTACAATACATATGACCAAAACTTTTGCTTTGAGCCCAAAAACATGATGTGGGGTGATTCCATGCCCAACAAGCCTCCAACACAATCATTGTGGCTCATCCCTGAGTCACTCTGTTGGCATGGCGATCTTGGCGCGAAGCCCCTCCAACTGGTCTCGATGGCCTGAATGTCAGCAACGCCATTGAGCTGCTGCTTTCTATACCTACTGCATTCTTGCTTCTTAATCATCTGTGTCTGAATTGTGCCCTTACCTTGGTACTGGCATCTGTTTCATGTGTTTATAGTCCTACACCCTTGTCTGGCTCCTTGGATCGTGAAGACTGTGCTTCGTCCAGTTAGTTAAAGAGCTGGCCCACCCATGTAGGGTTTCAAGCGACTGCCATTTACTTTTCCTAAGAAGGGTTCTCCATTTAGTTTGACAAGTTGGACCATGCCTCCGTCTGTGACCTCCTTAACCATGTATAGTCCCAACCAATGCATTCTGAATTTTCCTGGAAAATTTTCAAACTTACTATCATACAGTAGCACTAAGTCATTTACCTTGAAGGTGTAGAACTTGATATGGTGGTCATGCAGGCCTTTTCATGCTACTTTTGTATGTGCTAATGAAATCCAGCCAGAAATCATTCTTCCTCAAGTTCTTCTAATTGTGGGAGCCTTTCTTCCAGAGCTTCATAGTTTGTCATGCCTCTGAGCACTGCTATTCACAGACTAGGTACAATGTATTCCATCGGAATGATAGCTTCTATGCCATAGACTATCCGGAAAGGTGTCTGTCTTGTCAATTTATTGCACGTTATCCTGTATGCCCATAATATGGTAGGTACACATAGGTCCCAGTCATTTTTCTACACGTTACATAATTTGGTTAGTGCAGTCTCTAGTATTCTATTGAATGCCTCTACTGTCTCATTAGCTTGTGGGTGGTACAGTGTATTGTTCTGATGATACACCTAGAACTCTTCTGTGAGCACGCTGATGGTTTGATTTAGGAAATGTGTTCCATGATCACTCATTAAGATTTGCAGACAGCCAAATCGTGTCAACACATTTTGGAACAAAAACTCCATAGTCGTAGCAGTCATACAATCCTTGACTAGATGTGCTTATGCCCATCGTGTCAGATACTTTGTCGCAGTGATGATGTAGCGCACACCTGTCTTTCCCTAAGGTTTTATTAGTCCCACAAAGTTGATTGCCCATTTTTCAAACAGATGCAGTGTCATTTGCGGATTTAGTGGCATCTCATCGCTTCGTGAGGGTTTTCCTTCGGTGTAGTCCCTATTGTTAGAAAATGGATTATATCTTCGAAGTGTCCATCTATGACACGCATTGTAAAGAACTGTGCATCATATAGTGCCTCCTCCAAATTCGTGGATTCCTCACCCGTCTCAATTCGTGACAAGTGATCTAGTCCTACATTTAGGCGTCATGGCTTGACTATGACCTCAAAATCATATTCTTGGAATAGTAAGAACCATCTGCAGATGTGCCCCCCCAACACAGGCTTATTCACCAGGTATTTTAATGTGGAATGGTCAGCGTACATCTTGAAATGTCCTCCAAGTAAATAGTGTTCATATTTTTGGAGCATGTATACCATTTCCAACCCCTCGCGCTCAGTGGTAGAATATTTCTTTTCTGCTGCAAACGTGATCGGGTGATCCACGCCCTCTACACCCTCCTGTGTGAGTACAGCTCCCAAAAAAATACACGACGTATCAACATATACATGAAATTCCACATCCCATTTTGGGAAGACTAGGATTGGGGCATAAGCTAGTTTCCCCTTCAAGACATCCAAACTCTTCATGTAATCATCATTCTAGCAATATGTAACATCCTTTGTCAATAGCTTTTCCATCGGTGCTATTATTTGAGCATAACTTTTGATGAAATTCCTCTAGTATCTAGTGTGCCCCAAAGTAGTGTGCAGCTGTTTAACACTTCAGGGTGCTTCCAAATTTAGAATAACGACATTCTTCACAAGGTCCACCATCAGGCCTTGTTTGCAAACTACATGTCCCAACAGGTTTCCAAAGGGAATGAGGAATGTGCAATTCTTAAGATTCAGCGCAATCTAGTGTCAGCGACAAGTATCCAGCATCAAGCGTAAGCTTGCTACATGGTGATTAACTAATCCAAATACAGTCCAATCATATAGATAGACCTTCAAGAACTTATGGATGTATTCTTTGAATGTGGCCACAATGATGCGCAAAAATATAGTTGGGGCATTCTTCAGTCCAAATGGCATAATGGTGTATTAAAAGAAACCCCATTCTATTGTGAAGGTAATTTTTCTCCTATCTTCTGGTGTGATATTGATCTGATGGTACCTTGAGAACCCATCCGTGAACGAGTATGCTTCCTGACCACAAACATTCTCCAGTACTTCATCTGTGAATGGTGTCGAGAATGGATCGTGTACACAGGCATCATTCATCTTCCTGAGGTCCACACATATTCTTATTTCGCCCTTCTATTTTTTCTTCTTTACTAACATAGGACTCACCCAGTCAGATTCTTCCTCTGGTTCAATAATTCCAGCTACAAGCATTTTGTCTAATATGTCACGGACCTTTTCTTTATATTTCAGATTCAAGCAGTGAGGTCGCTACTTAACTGGCTTCCTGTCGAGTTTTAGGGTGATCTTCATCATCCCTAAGTCGCCAACAATCCCTTTTAAGTTTGTAATTTTGGTTGGGAACATGTCTTGGTATTCACAGAGTAACTCAGCGACCTTATCCACCATGGCATCGTCCCGATAGTCCTCGAGCATTGTGTACATCGGTTCTGCCTCTGTTCTAATGTTGACCTCCTTTGTCTTTAGCAGCGCATTGAGGTCAGGGTTTTCAATTGATGGTCCTTGAATCTCGTGACAACCTTCCATTTCTGAAATATTAATATTTTGTGGGTACTCATCATCTACCTCAACATTTATGTTGTAACACTCTAGTGCGCAGGTCAACTATGTCGCCCATTCTCGCTGAAGTACTTCCATTGGTTCCTGGGGTATTTTGAAGATAGCGGCTTTTACTACTTGTAGCGCATTGTAAACAATATCTAACCAATGATATTCAAACGTGAATGTTAACAGAAATCCCTCACGCAAGACATCTCACTCACTTGTACCATGGTGGAGCTTTGTCTTAGTATACCAATTCATGGGTATGACATCCAGGGTATGATAGAATACATGTACCCATTCAGGTTGTGGCCCTTCCCCATAGACCTTGGTTCATTTTGCGAGGTGTGTGTGTGGATCATCTTGTCCATCATATTTGTCTACTAGCTGTATCTTTGGTTTCCCAAATCATAGGTGCATCATTCTTTTACATCCACGTTAGTCCTAAAAACATCCCTGATGCGTACCCCACCATCGTGTGGGTGTTTTGCACAAAGCCTTCTTTAGAGCATCGAATTGTTGTTGTTCTGGTATTACACTTTCAAATTTTCTTAGGAATTCATGCACCACTGTCAACTCATAATATGTTGACAGATCCCTTGTTTTTTATTTCACACAGTGCAGTGATCTAACCATCATGTTGTAATTAAGTGTTGTTACTTCGTGCAGCTGGTTCTGCCACCGCTTTATCTCTTCATCTGAATCTGAAGTGCAGGAGCTTTTGCACTCCCATGAAATCTTTCCATCTCCAGTTGGATCTACCCAATCCTCTTCTCACACAGTTATCTTGTAAATACAAGCAATATTGTGATCACTATCGTCGTCATGCACCTACTCAGTGTATCATGCTCCTTCAGCTGGATCTAGCGGTACTACTACGCGTAATGAATTTTTCTCAAATATCATTTTGTGCTTCTTCAAATTTATGACTCCATTCATATCGATGGCCCAGTCTATTCCTAGTAGTGTGAGATAGTGATTACTATCATCGACAATTTCTATCACTTCAAAACCTTCTTGTGCTCTCACACCTTCAATGTCTACTATTAACCCTTGCAATCTTCCCATGGGCAAGACCTTCTGTTGGTTCAACATTTGTAACTGAATAGGAGACCATTGTAGTGTAGTTTTGCCCATGCATTCCCATGTTTGTTTTGGCAGTACATTCACATCCGATCTGAGATCCAAGATTACCTAATCCATTTCATATTTGTTGATTTGTGCAATCAACCTCATTTCCCTTCCTGTGCGCAATGCATGCTTTCCGAGTTTTTGAACCATGTGTGATTCTCCTGAACCTGTGCACCTAGTGATAAGTTCCTGTAGTCTTTTTACTGCCTTGCTATCACATAGTAGTTTTATGCATGTCTCCAGAAAGGTAGTGAGCATTGAAGGATCCATCCCTGGTTCTAGTTGATCCTTACTAACTGAAGTGGAGGGCTCCATGAAGCTCTTCTTAGCTTCCATGAATGTCTCCTTTACATGTTCTAAATTAAATTTGGGTTCATTTATAGGAGCCTTGCGAACCCACGCACTTTCTTCTAACTATTTCCCTTTATCATCACCATTGGTCATATTGCTCTTGAGCATCATGTTTACATTCGGGTCTTCTTTGCACGGTTCATACCTCATCATCTGCAAATTCTAAGTCACAGGGGGTTGAAGTACCCCTCTTTCACGTAGTCTCACTATAAGTGTAGGGAAATCTTCTGCCTCATGATCAAACTAAGTACAATACAAACATAATGTCCTTGTCAAGTTTGTACAATTGTGGGCATAGTGCCTTGGAACTCCGCAATTATAACAAATTAGTTGTCCGCGACCCCTTCCTGGTCCCATTCCACCTCAACCTTGACCGCACCCCTGAAATCCAGTGCGCACCATTCCTGCATTTGGGTTGAGGGTTCACATTTCAGTCTATACCTTGTAGGTGGGAGTCTGATCCATCATTAGTTCGTAGCTTCTATAGGTGCGCTCATCATGGCCTACCAACCTGTAGAAATTACAAAATAATTGTTGGGACGTCTGTGTATACTTCAGCAATAGATGACAATTATCCATAGCATGCTTTCCTCCTATCTGATAGATCATGCACCATAATGTAGGTTTTGCGCTTGGTCCTACCTATGCCTCAGGTCTTAATGACATCAACCCTTCTCCTACCAAGTAATTCACGAACACTTGATAGTGGTCCTTGTCATGCCCCTTGCCTTTGCATTTTATGCACCATACCTCCTTATGCACCTCTGGACGAGGGGTCCTGTCCTGTTTCAAACTTTGCATTTCTAGACGCAAATTTTGGAGTTGCACGTCGATTTGTTGGACTCCTAGACCAGGTTCTTGTATAAGGGTCTCATGCAATCTCATCTCCATCTCTAAAGCTTTGGCCTAGGTGGAAAGTTTTTGCTGTGACAACATCATCTTTAAATGTGGTGTCACTGATGCTACAAACCATGTGCAGTGTAGTCCATCTGTCAATGACATGTTGGCTTAATGAATCATGCCCTTCAGTCTTTGGTCCAGATCCTAGGGGGTCTTGCCTGGGAGCATCACGATCTCCTTAAACTTGATGATTGATTGTGTTTCTGACTTTGGCCTGCTAAATTCCCTATTTAGCTCGGTCTAGATTTTTGCAATTCCTACTTTTGGATGGTCATTAGAATGCTTGATTTACCATGTTAATGTGCGATCCTGCAACATGCTCAAAAACATAGCCTTATTGATATTGTCATCCATGACTCCTTATGCTTCCCATACTTCTCTTACCATGAACTAGAATTGGTCCGAGTCTTCATTCCCTACTCCTCTGAATACTGGTAGTTTGATCGCACTCGCCATACTGAACTGTGGTGGTGCCGAAGGTGGGGTGGGTGGAGATGGAGGTGAGGAGGGTGAGATGGGTGGCGGTGTGGGTGGAGGTAGTAAACGCAGAATGAGCTACCTTATCAGACTGACCACGCTTCTCAGAGAAACTTTCGTGAGCTCCTCCTTGCTTTCCCGTGAGGGGGAAATTAAGCGACTGGTTTCCAATTCTTCACTACTTCCGTTTCTATAGTTCTTACCACTTCGCATAGTCCCAAACATTAATTTATTCGTATAACCCACTTTTCACACAATAACATCTTAATCCAAGTGTTCAAATATTTAATATACTTACCTCGTGGTACCTTGAGGAAACGTCGCTCTACCTCACTGTAGCTAATGGTCGTGTCTAAATCCTCCTATAATTTAGTTGAGCCAATGGTCCATAGCTTGTGCGATCTTATCTCCTAATGCTTCCTGTCTGCGCACTAATTACGGAGTCCACATGATTGGTTTGTCGAGCCTACACCTTCCTTGATTATCTGGTCGCTTCGTAATCCACTCATACAACTCAGAAGGAAAGGATGCAAAGAAAATTTTGTGGATTTCTATATACAAGTAGCGCTCCAACCACTATTCCTTATATACTCACGGATTTTTGTTTTCCAACACCGTGAACTCATGAATCTTCTTGTCAAACCACTCTTAAATTTCTTTCTTTGTTGGATTATAGTGGATGACATCGGACATCCCTTATCCAGATCTCGGTCCTGACAATGGAGCCATTTGTTGGATTGTATGGGTTGGACCCAGGCTTAGAGGTGATTTAGCCAAGAAAATCCTAGTACTACTGGCACTTTTGGCAATAGTCCGCAGAGCACAGACTGAGGTCTCACTCAAAGTAGTATGGGAGGGTGCTAGAACCAAGTTTTTGCACCCTAGTGATGTCTGATGAGCTTTTGGCGGTCTGTGGTTTGACCCTGCACGCACGTTGCTACGTGAACCTATTAGTCCCTCACAACCTATGATGCGGCCTTCGCACAGCCTTACTCGAGGCACAACCCATATTATACCCAAGTTCCTTGCTATTTAACCTGTTATTACCTGATTACTTAACTTATCTATGTAAGACTAGTGATAATTAACAGTATATCCAGCAATCATATAAGTGCGCGTGATAAACAAAACAGTATAAATGTAAAGAAAGCAATACACTAGCAGATGCACCAAATTTGGAATCAAATTCTCTTTAATATTCTTCATTCCAGGTTACAGACTCGACACTACCCTGCGCACTCAACTACAGGGGTCCACACACTCAGCTGCAGACTCTACTAGGCCTTTGCACACTCAGCTGTAGAGCCTTTTCCTACTACTACGACCCAATACACTTAGACTCTTACTCTATGCTCGAACCATTCATATTCATATATCTCCCCAATTAGTTCCCTTTACAACTTAGAGCCTCACCCCGACATGACATTACATTACATTACATTACAATACTTAGGGTGGACAACCCTATGACTCAACCTATACTTCATGCTTTGCGCCCGCAATTCATGGAGTCTTACAATACGTCTGACCAAAACTTGCGCTTTGAGCCCCAAAACATGTTGTCGGGGGATTCCATGCCCAATAGCCCTCACCCAGGTTCAACGTTAATTTAGCCAAACAAATCCCTACACTACTGGCCCTTTCAGCATCAATCTGCGAAGTGCGGACTAAAGTCTGACCTGAAGCAGTATGGGGGGATGTTGGAACCAAGTTTCCACACCCAGAGATGGTAGTGATGTCACTTTATTCCATAACTTTGCTTTCGCATAGATCGATAAGCCTTTTAGGGCTTATTAAAATAGTTCTCTTAATCGACCTCTAGACCTTCACCAAGGTCTACAACCATCGTTTGCAGACCCTAACCAGGCAAATCAACCACTTACACACTTCTGTAATTACTCTTACTTCTGTATTTACCCAAATCATCTTAAGTATCTGATAACTTCAATATGCATTAATATTTTCTTCGCGTAAATAGATATTATTACTTGCGTACAGAAAACAATGTAAAACATATAGATTTGTGCATCAATATAGTATTAAATCATAAGCCCATTATTCAGCATAATATAACCACATTTATTCATAACAGAAGTAAATATATTGAACATAGATATTTCTAGAGTAATATTCTTTATTAGTACTTCAGATCTTCTTACAGACTCTAGCTACCCTACACACTCAATTGCAAGGGTCTACACACTCAGCTATGGACTTCTACCCTAAGCCTCTGCACACACAGGTGCAGAGGCGTTCTTCTACTCTAAACTCTCCATTATTTTCACTAATGACCCATTACATTCACCATTATTACTACTTCTTTTAAACTACCTTAGACTCTCCTTTTTATACAATCCCATGGTCCACGAACCATGGGTAGATATTCTAAAGCCAACACAACTTACATAAAATAAGGGTGGAAACCGTTTTTGATACTTTATATCTACATGCTCCGCAAACAAAAATTGTGGAGACTTTACACTTTACATACAAAAACTTGGGCTTTTAATGCCAAAATCGACGCTGGGGGACCCTGTTATAACAAGTAACAAATCCCTTTTGTGCTCCTTTTTTTTTCAATTGTTGTGGTGTCAACCTTGTAGGTTGTGGAAGGTGATGAGCCTCATCATTGGCTAACTATATGGACCTTAATACACCTCCAAGCTTACTAAAATCAACTCTTCTCATGTTTTAATTGTATTTTGCTTAATGAGATGAGTAAAAGTAAGATGTTATATCTAGTGTTCTAATGTGCATTTATTACAGGTGTTTGGGAGAAAATCATGGTAATTTTCGCTAATTAAGGTGAAGGAACTCGAATCATACAAGAGGGAGAGATTATGGGAGATAGATCCCCCTAATTAAATCCTAACTCATTCAAATATCCCTCAATCAAATCACACTAGCTCGGAATTGCAAGCAATCCGGTCATGGAGATCATTGGCAACCAAGTCAGTGATAGTTAAAGAACTAGTTCATATTGATTTTGGGAGCCAAGCCTCCCTAGATTTAAGGAATTTGTTGGAGACTTTAGTTGTATAAATAAGGAGGCTTAGAGCCTCATTAGGATTCAAATTTTTTATGTAAAAGCATTAAGCATTTTCGAGTTGAAGGATTGTGGCAAAACATTATTATGTAATTTTTTGATATGATAATGAGAATGAGAATTTCCTTGATCTAGCACTGAGTTGACTCACAAGGCTGAAGCTCTTCAGTTAGGGCCCAACCCTAATAGCATAGGTTCCTCTTATTGTACTTGTATTCTTAGGTTATTTCATAGATTAATTGTTGAATTGATTTTGGCATTGCTTCATTGCAAGTAGTGGTGAATTTGATTAGTTTGCTTCCATTTGTGCGTAGATTTAGTAGTAGCTTTAGAGAGATAAAGAAATACCAAGAAGGTTGATAGTAGGTGGATTTGGACTCACTTCTCCCTTCAGGGACCATGGTTTGAGGAAAAACTCCTATTCACCCCAAAAAGACAGAATTCTAATTTCTTATGGAATTTAGGGTTTTCTACTACTTAGTCCAACATCTTTTTAGTTTTCAAGAATAGGTTTCAGTTTTTATCTCTGCTATCTCCATATTTGTATTAGATCTCATGATGTTGAACAAAATTCTGCAAGTATTTCCATGCATGAACTAGGTAATTAAATAATGGAATTTTATTTTCTTATGTTGATTGGAAATCTTTCTTGTTTGACATGATTCAAGGGTAAATGCCAATGATGTGTGTATTGTAGGAGTTTCAATAGTGCAGGAAGATCTCATGTTAACATCCCCAACCTAACCTCATCCATCCATCATCACCAAAATCCACTAAGTCGATTGACCAATTTATCATTCCACAAGAAAATTTTCCATGTTTCTTGAGCAAATCCAACCTTCTTACAAACTTTGGTTTGAGTTTTGAGGAATTCATAGCCCACCCCTTGCCTTATTTATTCCATCATTCACCTTACCTAAGCCCTATACCACCTTCCAAATCACTCCTATTTCTTTCGGCCAGATCTTGTAGCAATACAGGGGATCCTGTAGGAGCATTAGGACATCTTGTAGGTGCATTAGGACATCCTGTAGGATGAACTGTGGTGGCCTATTTGGAGGTTGATTTGTGGAAAAATCATCTAGAAAGATAGGAGAAGACCCATAATTTCCTCCCAAAGAATCCAACCTTTCACAACCATCTCTAGCCCACCTGCCATACCACAAAGAAGAATTAGCATTCATATTTTCACAAAAACGACAAAAAGAAAAAAAAGGTTATTGTGTTCATTCATATGCATATTAGTAAAGTGTTTGATTATCTCAAATTGCATGCCTAGGATAGTTAGGATTACACACATTTTAGCTTAGAATTCTTTTGAAGTAAGATCTCTTAAAAAATAGTTAGATGAGTGGTGTTTCTAAAGCATTTATTTCAGTCTTTCATTACTGCAGTAGACAATATTTCAATTCCCTCAATTAGGGTAGAATTCCCCTTTCTCCATTGGTAATCAAACTTCTTCTAAACAAATAGAAGGTTGGTTTGAGAAACCCTACTGGTCTATCGCTAGCACAACAGTGACAAAGAGTGGACCCATTTCATCTACTTGTGTATACAATACTATCACCTCCAATTTTGTACAAACCCTGGGTTGATAAGGTAAAGTTGGTAGCCCCAGGATTTTCAAAATTCTTGCTGTAATACCTCATCACTTTTTGGCACCGTTGCTGAGGAGGTGTCTGAGTAGATGTGATTTATGCTTTCTTTTTACCATTTCTTATCTCATCCATTTTTCTATTAGCTTCATTTTTTGCAAAAGTAATTGTAAGTTGGTTTGCTTTCCTTTCCATTCTACAAGTGAGATTTCATTCAACAATTAGTTTCCATTCAGTTTGTTATTTCAATTCTACAATTAATCTTAAGATTGGAAAACAAAACAAAACAAAACAAAAATACTTATTTCATGCCTCGTAGGAATAGGGATAACTTAGGAAAATTTCTACCAAATGCCCCCACCACTTCAAATAGCCAATCTTCACTCTTCTTTGGTGGTTGTGAATTGGAGGACCCTTAGGCAAGAAACAAAATATTTTTGAAGAGCCTACAGGGGGAGAAGAAGAAGGAGAACAAACCCATTCAAACTAACATAATGGCTGAAAATAGAAATGACAGAGGAGATACAGAAAGAATTGAGAGTGATTTTCCCATTAGAGAAACCAATGGGAATGCTAAGATGCAAAACATAAGCCCCTTTACTCTTCCTCTCTTCCATCACTTGACTCCGGAAGATCTAGATACTTTCCTGTTTGAGTTCGCTATCATATGTAGAACTTATGATTACATCATTAATGATCAAAAGTTGAAATTATTCCCATCCACTCTCAAGGATGCAACTTTGTGGTGGTTCATGGGTTTACCTAGGGAAAACATCACCATCTAAGCTCAGATGCAGCAAGCCTTCAACAACAAGTATCGAGACTACTGTAGGTCCAAACACACTAAAGAGGAAATTTTTAAAATGACCTTAGGGTATGATGAATCCTTAGAAGATTATGAGGAAAGATTTAAGCTTAGCTACAAAAGGGCCATGTGCACACTTGATCCTGAGTAATTGAACCTAGTCCTACTTAGGGGTGTCAGGAAAGATCTTTTAGATACCCTAAAATTGCTAGAAGGAGGGGACATCTACTAGCTACCCTGTTATATAGAATTTATACCTACAGATAAGTATATCTTCCCTAAGTGGGTAGTTACACTTAGAACAACTAAAGTAAAGATGTTTAACCTTTTCCTATAATAAACAAATAAGATAAAAGAACCTACTTGTAATCCTTCACTTTCTTTGATATCCTTTGAGTTTCTCTCATCGCTCCCACTCAAACTGAATTCTCTCAATTGGTACTTGCCAACATAAATAGAAGACAAAAACAATCAAAGAATATGATCTATTTATTGTAAAAAAATGGAATCGATAAAATTTGAACATACATTCATCATAGATATAGACAAAAGTAGTGGAAAAGGAACAAATTGATTTATTGATTGATAGAAGGAGAAGTTACACCCAATGTGGTTCAATCTCATGTCACTCATCCATCCTATTCCAAGCCCTCATCACACCAATAGCAACATCAATCCAGTAACATAACATTACTTTGACAATGATTTCAAGTCTCTGAACCAACAATATTTCTCTATAATATCCAAGCTCCTTGGCTCTATGATGGGAGGCCAATTTATATATGAATTCAAGTGGTTTTGTCATTAATATGGCATTGAATGGTTTTTCCATAATTGGATGATTAGTTTCCATGTTTAAAGGGATGAGATGATAGAGGATTAGATGATCAAAGTCTATCCTAAGTCGAGCTCATCTTGATAGGATGAGAGTTTGGTTCCTTCTAGAAGGCTTTATAAAGGAGGAATATACTCATGATCCAATGAACATTTCAAGGGTTCTTGCCTAGCAGAGGCTTGAGTGGGCTTAGGTGCTCTGCAAAGTAGCCTTGAATGGGGATACCTGCTCTACAGAGCACTTACCCTTGACTAGGGGTGCACTAGTGACCCAAGTACTTCAGCAAGGTTTGAAGTCAGGAAACTGTCATGGATGAAAGCACTCAATGAGGTGGCATGTCTAGGGCATGTAGCAACTAAATTAGAGTTTGATAGACCTTGTTTAAACTGATTTGATCATTAGGATTGATGTTCCCAAATAGACTTGTAATAGCTTCCCCCTAAAGTATGAAGTCAAAAATGATAATGTTGAGTATATGCTTTATGATGTGATGAGGAGGATCTAAAGAAGATGGTGACCTGCATCAGTTACAATACATAATATCATGATATCTTTGAATTTTCATGAATTGTTGAGGGAAGGCATACCCATGCTCAGCATATAAACTTTTCATTACATGTACATAAATCAGATAGTCATCTATAGATATAGATCCATGATAAGATGACTATCTGCGTAAGTCCATCATATAGATGATTTAGTACTCTCCTGAAATCACAACTTGTATTGATGAAACTAGATTTAGGGTCCTCTATCTCGTGCAATTTTTTGTTCAAGTACGATTTTGACCATGTGAAAATGTGATTTGAAGTCAAAAATGGGAAGGCACCATCTGATTACCAGTCAATGATGTAATTTGTTAATAGATGTGAGAGAAATCACCAATAATGATAATGATTCTCAAGGTACTATAGTACATTCTGCATGGTGAGAATATATATTTTGATTTAGAACACCATACAAAATATTTCTATCCAAGGCCTGTGATGTCAACCTCTCACTAGAAGCGAGAAACTTGCCATTGATGTATGCAAGCCTCAAGGTACTGGAAGGGTGTTTCTAAGTCAACTTCCTAGATAATGTGTTGATTTGACAAGAAGCGACTCATCAGAGGAGGGCCTTGATTTATCCCCCATCGGCGACATGAAATGAGTGTAATGATTTCGAATATAGAATGTGACTAATGACATAATGTTCAAGAATGGAGATCATGAAAATGAAGGTTTATGAGTATTGCAAAGGATGAAGTTTACTAAGTGACTTCTCTTGAACATGTTAGCGTCACTGAATGAATTGGTAGAATTCACCCAAAACCAAAGTGATGGATGGTGTGATAGACCATAGGTATGATAAGCATCAAGCAAATAACCCAACCCAAATAGTTATATAGATGAAGTGAAAGTGTCATGTTCAAGAGCGACTTGCTACCATAAAGTGATTTATCCCTTTTTCCATTTTCCCCGGTCATTGCTAAACAATACCTCTTTATTTTTAACAAGCTTGAGGAGGAAAACAATGCTTGATGCCTAATTGTACCCTTCGGGTGAATCTATCGCTATGTGATGTTTTAACAAGTCTAGCAAAGGTGAAACTTGGTCTTGTCATGATGGACAAGTTTTTCGCTATTTTCTACTTTAATGAGTTCAACGACAATGAGAACTTGTTCCTTTTCATGTTTAAAGAGTTTTGAAAGGGACAAAAAGAAAACTCCAAAAGTTCTTTTCCATAAATTTGTCTCTTAAGACTGAAAAAGCGTAAAATAATACAAGAGACAACCTATTGACATGTTCGATCAATGTATTCCTTTTTCGTAAGTAATCTATCTCAGTCCGAAAAAGGGTTAAACTTATACTGAATAGATGCCATTTCCAATCCATTTACGAGTTGAAAAGGAAAAGCACCCAACAATATTATCATATTTTGAGAGTCTGAAAAGAGCTGGAAAAAGACTCTAGGGGGGTTCCTCTTTTGATGTTTAATAGATCTCGAAAAAGAGATAAAAGTATGCTCTGTGGTCAAAAGTACATTTTACGATCATGCATGTCAAATTCTCTATGTGAACTATAAAACTGCTTAAAGAAAATGGATTAAACATACCTGTTTCACTGGTAAAAATAGGTAAAAACTATAGTTTATTCATTTAATGAACATGAAATAACCATAAAACAAGAATTTACCAAGTCATTTTACCATTTGACATTTACCATTCAGTTTTGTGCTCTGAACCAATTTTTTTACCTCAAACTTCAGCAACTGATTACGGGAGATTCTGTGGATCATTCTTCATGTTGTTAGGAACATGTAGGAGATCTACCTCTTCTCTTTCATTTAAGATCAGTAATTTTCAATTTTAGGCAAAATGTTTAGGGTTTTAGGTTCCCTAGGGTAAATATATCACACCCTAGGATCAACGCACCCTTATGCATCGAAAAATGTGATGCATAGTAGTCAAACAGAAGGTAGACTACTCTATATTGCACTATCTAAAGATCAGGGGTCCATTTGGCGCAATTTATAAATTTGATTCATCATTTCTACCCAAAATCTCTTCATTTTTTTGCATGAAATGGATCCTAACTAAGCCTATGGTGTGATTTCAAACTTTTATTAGATCAAAATGAATATCACATGGCATGAAAGAGAACATGAAGAACAAGATAGGGTTTCCCTAAATGATACTATTACTGTTGAGGTGCTTAGAGATTGTGGGTTAATTAAATATTTCAGGTTATCCAGGATGAGGCAACAGTTAGAACTATTGTAGATCTTGGTTCATTCATGGGATCTAGCAGCATAGGTTTTTCACATAGGGGACAAAGTGCTCCCTATATTGATCGATGATATTTACTTTCTCATAGGATTATTGAGATGTGCTGCCCCCATTTCTCTTTCAGGTTCTTCCCATGGGGGTGAATCAGTGAGGGACTACATTCGACAATTCTGCCAATCAGGTACACAACCTAGAAAAGATGGAAAGATAAACATCAGGGATGTTCATGATATGCCCTTACAAACAATCCTCTTTACTATTCTAAAGCTGGTGGGTAGCGTGACACTTCATGTCGTGAATATATCATAAATGCAGTATTCACTCGAGTGTCTCGAGCCAACTATGTTCAACTAGTGTGAGGCAATATTCTCTTTAATGAAAGAGTAGCTAATTAAAGCAAAAAGTGGTAAGACAAAAAATTTCAGCTATGGATTGATCTTGATCACTTTTACTTTGGAGAGAATTCCATTGATGCAAACTCAGCATGTGTCACTAAGTTTAGTTTGTCATAGAGATCCACGAATGCAGAGATGGGTAGAGTTAATGGCTAGACATGCTGGTCAATCATCAATCTCATTTTCTACTGCATTCTTTAGTTGGCTTCATCGAAAACATATTGTCATAAAGGAGCATCCATATGCAGGGATGGATTTCCATAGAGATCCAAATTTGAGATTACTAGTGGGTGCTCAACAGGGTGCTATAGGTAAATTGTTTTGACCATGTATTTTTGTTTTTTTGAGTTTTTACATGTTTTTGTGTTTTTTGATGTTTCCAAGACTAAACTAAAAAGGTTCTCATGTATATAGATGTTGGCACT
Source organism: Pinus taeda (assembly GCA_000404065.3). Lineage (NCBI taxonomy): Eukaryota > Viridiplantae > Streptophyta > Pinopsida > Pinales > Pinaceae > Pinus > Pinus taeda. Next base: position 30,559 of record APFE030713258.1, read on the forward strand.
GTTCGACCAATGGGTCATCAACAGGAGGCAGGTGAACTAGCGGGGAGAAATGTTGGAAGAGAATTTCACTAGGATTTAGATCTAATCAAGACACTGGCAGAGATGTAGCATCATATAGAGGGGTTAACCCTCGGTATACCAGATGTTCAGATCGAGGAGTTACCAATTACAATGCCATACTATTGGTGTACCTAGCCGTTGGATGAGGCTATTGCACATGATAGCTTAGGTAGTGCCTTCTTATCATGAGCATCATTAAATCTACTTAGAATGATTTACTGTATGCATTTTGAGGTTTTGAGGTCAGATGACACACAATTTTTTGTAAAAACTTTGAACATCTGCCTATTTTACTTTCAGTGTTTTTGTATGGTTATGTGTAATCCTATTCAACTTTTGATGTGAATTGAAAATTTACTCTTTAGATATGTTGTAAATGTCTGTTTAACACGTAATTTGCTAAAGAACCATTCAATGTGGTAAAGTTTTTGGAAATGTGTTGATATTGAATGTAATCAAAATGTCTTTCCAAGAGATGAACTCTAAGGAATATACGATGAATAGTTGAATTTCAGATGGTATAAACATTCGTAAGTAGTAGCATGACAAGTTATGAGTCTAACCTAATGATGATTTGGTGAATGCCAAGTGAAATGGCATCAGAGAGGATTTTGATCAATGTGCTATACTCAATGATATTGTTCATAGAACAAATGATACAAATCCCTTGAAAACTCACTAACTTGCCACTTGGAGCAAATATGGCCCATGCTACAAAGGATAGGTTATGCGTACTATGACTAGGACTATTGGCATAACCAACAAATGGTTCCAAAGATTCTGACATCTGCAACAAATGTAAAGCGGATTACTAACCACATAAAAAATCTAAAATTCACACTATGACACACACATGTAATCAAAGCATATATACAATGTTTTCACTATGCACAATCAAGCATAATAACATTTAAGATACAACCCATTTTGGGGCCGCAACAATGGAATTCCATCATAATCAACTAACTCGTAATTGTATTTTTCCAAAATACCCTTGAAAATGTAGGGGCCCATCAATAGTGGTTCAAATCTTCCTGTTCCTAGTTTATCAGCTTCCATATCATAAAGCAAGACCATGTTTTCTTCTAAGAATATGCGAGACTTGACATTGCAGTCATATTGCATCTTAATTCATTTCTTTGTGCTTCATTTGCCAATGTAGCTTCACGACATGTTTCATCTAGATGGATGAGTTCTATGAAATGTGCTTCCTCATCAGAAGTGTTAGGTAACAAGTCAATTGTGAGTTTTAGTGATGAATTCTCACATCGTATTGGCAAGATTGCCTCAAAACCATACACCAATTGGAAAGGTGTGAATCCAATTGCGTTTCTTACCAAGGTTCGGTAAACCCACAAAGCTGAGTATAGGATCAAATGCCAGTTTCGTTTGTGAAATCCTATCATTCATTGAAGCATTCTCTTAAGGACTTTGTTGATGGCTTCAACTTATCCATTAGCTTGTGGATAATAAGGAGTAGAACTATCATGTGAGAGTCTTAACTTGGCAGTTAATTCAGTCATCATGTGATTGCAAAAATGTGAACCATGATCTCTAACTACAGCTTGTGGTACACCAAACCATGCAACCACATGGTTGAAAAAAAAATGCAGCTATCTCACCACTATTGTTTGATGTAGGCATCGCCTCGACCCATTTCATAAAATAGTCAATGACAACAATAATATACCCATGCCTTTCGGCCGAGTGAAGGTTGCATGTCATGAAATCAATGCTCCATTTTGCAAATGGTCCAACAACAACAAGACACAGTGGTGTAGCTGGTAATCAAGTTTTACAATGAAAAATATGACATGCATGACAACTTCTGACAGTACTAATGCAATTGTTAAATATGGTAGGCTAGAAGTAACCAGCACGAAGAATTTTCTGTGTGGTAGTATAGCCAGATAAATTTCCACCACAAGCACCAGAATGGAAATCATTTAGAACTTTCTCAGCTTCCTCATGTGTGAGGAATCTATGAAAAATCATATCGATACCACAACAGTAAAGGGTGTTGCCAATGATCAGATAATCTTTGGCTTGATATCGAACATGTCATTGTTGCAAGTGAGAGGTATCAGACAAGAAAGTATTAGTTTGGAGATAGATCAGTATATCTCCATACCAAGGGTAAAATCAGGAGATCAGAAATAGTGATTCATCTGCAATTGATGGTTCGGTTGTTGAGTCGATGGCGGTAGAGGGAAGGTTGCAAAGAAGCTCAGCAAAAACTATAGATTTCATTGACTTGGACTTAATGAATTCCAAATCAAATTCTTGCAAAATGATGATCCCTTTTAAATATTTCCCCCCATCAATTGACGTAACAAGATGTATGTCATAGGGTTGCAATCCAAAATGACAGTGGTCTTTCAGAGCAGGATATAATGGCGAAATCTTTGTACAGCTTGAACGGAAACCAAAGCTTCTCCACATAAGAATACTTAACTTCCGTATCATTGATATTATGACTCAAATAATAGATTGTATGTTCAATCCCATCTTCTTCTTGGACTAAAACCATAGCAATGGTTATATCTACAATGGAAAGATACAAGAAATAATCATTCTGATAGTTAGGGGAATACATTAATGGCGCTCAGGTTAGGGTATATTTGAGAGCATTAAAGGAAGCTTGCACAACCTGGTCCCAAGGGAAGGGAATTCCCTTTTTCAAAAGAAGAGTAAATCCTTTAGCCATTTGGGCACAGTTGGGAATGAATCTCCTTAGAAAGTTAGCCTTCCATTGGAGTCTTTGTAATAGAATAAAATTGGAAGGTGGAGGCAGATCAAGGATTTCCTTAATCTTCAATGGGTCAAATCAAATTCCTTCTTTGGATACTATGAAACCAAGGAAATGACCAGAACCAACACAAAACAAACATTTATGTGGATTGAGTTGAATTTTGTAGTGTCGGCACTACAAAAAGATGGCTCTCAAATGTTGCGGGTGATCAACTCGTTTCCTTGAATGAGCATATAAGTCATCTAGATAGGTTGTATGATGTGTTTGATGTCATGGAAGGCATAATTCATTTCCCTCTAAAAAGTTTCCGCAATGTTCTTCAAACCAAAAGGGAGTTTCCTATATACAAATGTGCCCCAGGGAAAAATAAAGGTGGTTTTAGATTGGTATTATGGGTGGATATTGATCTGATTATAGCCAAAAAATCCATCCATAAATGAAAATATTTCACATTTGGCACATTCATCAATTATCTGGTCGATAAAGGGATTGGGATAGTTGTCTTTTGGACAAGCATGATTAACATCCCTATAATCAACACACACTCGTATTGTTCCTTGCTTCTTCATGACAGGAACAATATTGGAAACCCAATCAGTAAGAGGAATAGGGTATATGAAACTAGCATGCAAAAGTTTTTCAAATTCTACTTTTATGGTAGCATCCTTCTTCAAATGAACAAGATGGAGGCATTGTCATGTTGGCTTAGCATCAGTATACATTTTAATCTCATGTTCAACTATACTAGAACCAATACCTGGCATTTCCTCATATGACCAAGAAAATATATCGCAAAATTCATGAAAAAGAGCATGGTAAGTTTCAAGTTCTGATGGAGAACAAGATTTTCCAACATGGATTTTTTCTACAATTCTAGGTTTGGTCAAAATATCGATAGAAATGGTTTCTTCGATATATGATAAGTCACATTCATAATAAAGTATGTCTATAAATACAAAATTTGAAAGGAAATCAAGGATTGAAGGGTGATTTAGTTCATTTGGAATATCTTCTATGTGATCTAGAAGATGGGATCAATGATGGAAATCTTCCCATGGTTCTTCTTCTGTCATCATTGATTGGATGATTCCTTCATCAGTAGAAAATCTACGTGAAAAAGGATAAGAGGAGGTAACATATTCTGACAAATAGTTAACCCATACAAGTGATGATGGATTTGGATTTGTTGTGCAATCCAAAAATATTGATTGTATATGAGATTAATTGGGCTTAACGACATGGTTTCATTACACATATCAACTTCAGAATTATTGGAAATGTTCCATGAGTTAGATGAAGTGGAAGATATCATGTTACAGGTCTCAACTTTTGCAATTTCCATCGTTTGTGATGGTGACAGTTGTTATCTCAAAATCTGACCCTGGAAGGCTGCAGACCAGGAAGACCTCAAGTAACTATTTCAAACCTGCTTTAGGCTGAGGCTTAGCCTCCTCAACCTGAGAGGGCTCTCTCAAAAAAGGGGTAATGATTTTGATTATAGTTAAGATGGCTAACTCTTGTGAAACAAATGTAAAAAATAGAATGGTGGAAACACATTTAGCAACTATCCATTGGGCTTATGGAGTCAACATCATTTCAATATGACAATGATTTCAACCTTACATAGAAGTCAGGGCATTCAGCATTTAAAATATTCAGAAACATACCACTCAGATAGGACCACAAAGTCTTATGAATGCATACAAGAAATTAGAGCACCTCAAGTGAATTCTAAAGTGATTACACATTCATACCACTGCAAGAATTAGGAAAAGAACAATATCACACATTCTGAACATCAAATCCTCATGAATCCTGAGAAGTAAGCCAAACATGTATTACCAAAACAGAGTATTACATAAGCCAAATATCAGAGTTTTTTCATAAAATTTCCAACCCCTATTACATTGCTGCTCCAGCTATATATAGAGTTCTTCTATCTGATTGAGATTCCTCCTCAAGCATGAGGGAAACTCGAAATCTACTTCTAATGACACCTAATCAACTTCTAACTTCCTATTAAATGTAACACACTTCAACTAAACTTTCCAGAGATCTAAATCAAGTAGGATTCTAATACCATGTTACACTAATAAGAGCCTTGGCTATAATTGTTCTCGCTCTTTGACATCTGGTTCCTTTCAGTTTGGCAGTAATGAGTGTTCAAGGCTCCATGTTGGTCTTCTATGCCACATCTTTCCCATTGTGCTGAAATATAGGAAACAACCCTTGCTCATCGGTCTTTATGGTTTTTGAATCCATAGAAGTAGGTCCTTCATCTTTGTTTTCCAAAATGTGACAGATGGCTACGTCCTTGATGTGTTTTCCACTGCCTTTAAAAACAAAAACTCTTTTAAGCTGTCTTAACATATTTGAACCATGATAAAATTGCTCACTTTATGACAAAATTTAAAGTTGGGTCCAAATCCATATTTCTCCACATGTCTTAACCTGATTGATTGCTGCAGCTTCAGATGATTCTTTGTATATATTCACCGTTCAAAATTTCCCATTTATGTTTCAAAACTGGTTGATTTATATTGGATTTTTTAGCTTCAGCAGTTTCGTAGCGCGCTACGAAACTGCTGAGCTTTAATCATCACCTTCAGCAGTTTCGTAGCGTGCTATGAAACTGCTGAGTTGTTTAAAAAACATAGTTTTAACCCAAAACTTTACTTAATTGAGCACTTTGCTATCAAAACCTTCTTTCAACTATTCCAAGACTTTCCAAAACTAAATGGAAATGTAGGATTCTTCAAGAAGATGAGACTAAGCAAAATCATCAAAATTCAAAACATAGTCTTACTTGAAATGGGGTTTCATTCAGAAGATTCCTTTAGCTGGCTTAACTATACCTTTAATGCTTCAATTTGTTTCTTCATAACCTTGTTCCCAACTCTTAATTGCATATTAATCATTCTAATGAATTTTTCTTCTTTAATTGCTGGCACTGTCTAGGTATGGAATTGAGTATCACAGTCAACTACCTCTGAAGTTGCTTTCTCTTCCCACAAGGTTTTAATTCTGTAATAATTAGCTTGTATGATGGCATGTTTTCTGGTAGCTTTCTTCAGTCTGGAAATCTCAAGGTTAGTAGATTCCAATCTCCTTTTCAAATCTTCCACACTATCTTCTTTGTGAGTGGCAACTGTTTTGCCTTTGTCCTTTCTTTCATGAGGTTGTATCTCTTCCCCTGTTTCATATGTCCTTAGAGGTACCTCCTTTCCCTATTTGAACATCCTTGTTATGGGTCTCCTGGGTTTGAAAACAAATTGCTCAGGTTGATCATCAAACTTAAGTTTCTTTGAGGCTTTGACTTTCTTTGTCTTCTCTTTTTTTGGCTGCATCAAATCATCTTGAACTAGTGGGGACTCTTCAAAGTCAATTGCCTGCAATAAATCATTTAAATTCCCTTCGAAACTGAACTTTCTTCAAAAGCTACTGACTTACCCTTTTCTTTAGCCATTTGACTTCTCGTTCTTCTCCTTGTAACTACTCCAGCTGTGCTTGTTTCATGTGCAGTCTCTTTGACTTGAGATTTTTCTTTAATTGACTCTTGAGGTGTATCTTGAATGATCAGTGGCTTTACAGACTCACTAACTTGTTTCCTTGCCTTTAATTTTGGAGACCTCTTGGCTCTTGTTTCTGTCTGAAGACCTGCTGTTGTAAGATTTTTTGCAGGTAGAGGACTGAGGCCAGTCTGGCTTCTAAAACCAGCCATGAAAATAAATGTATTCCAGTCTTTGCCTACCTTTTGAAGCTCATGCAAAACAAGTAATTTACTCAAGCCATGGTGAAACAGAGAAGTTTCACAAGCCTCCTTCCTCAATTGTACTTTGTCACACATCTTACTCAAACTGCGGAATAGATAAAAAGGTAGATCGATGGAAACCTTCCCTGTAAAATGCAAAAGGAGTTTGAAATGGTACGAATACACCTTGTTATACCTTCCTTCGCAAGTCATATATTTCTATATACAGGTGAGTAAATGTGCATAGGACTCTTTCACATAGCTCCTAGGAACTGACTTACTCAAATATGAATTAACAAATTCCTTCTTTAAAAACTCTTTGCATGGATTCATGTCAAATTTGAAATTTTTGAACCAATTCTCTTGCCCTCGTGGAATCTCTGTCACAGTGCATATCATCTCTGGCGAGACCTGCAATTCCATCATAGCCACCTTTGAATTTAATCCTATGAAATTTAGTGCAAATTCTTTGGTCACCTGAGCATGCCCTCCTTGTACCTTCCTGCAAAAATTCCAACATCCAGCTTTTTTAAACACCTTCTCCACATCTTTATTCTTCAGTGTTATATCCAAACCTTCAGGCTCATTTCTCAGACATTTTCCTGATCTGTGTTCTTTCTTCTCTACTGATCTCTCCATGAAATCTTAATGACCTGTAAGCAAGGAATACTAGCTCTGTTCGAACTGTGAAAAACTCAACTTCTTTTGAAAATCTGCCTTGCTTGATTTGCTGCCTCGCTTGATTACAATGTTATTTAAAATTGAAATCTTGCCGTTTAGAATCTTTCAAATTGCAATCTTCCAGATTTGTTATTCATGCAAGGCTTACAATCATCATTAAGACTTGTGCAAGGTGGCTTTTCTTGGAAATTGTAATCCATGTGTATCAACAAATCTAATGGTGGTGATAATGGAGATGGGTGGTGGAACGTGATAAGTGGAGTACATGAACTGACACAAGATGATGCAGCCACTGATTTACCTAATGGATTTGACATTTGGGAAATATTCGCTGCGCAATGCACGAATCCCTGATTTCGCAGCGCGGTTAGTTTAAATTTTGAATGATGCACTGCGAAATCATCTAATAAGGTTTTGCGATGCAAAAACATCTAATGAGTTTTGCACTGCAAAACTGCTAAACAGAGTAGATGCGTTGCGAAAACACTTAAAAAGAATGCATGTGCTACGCAATTACCAAAAAGGCTTTGTGATGGATAACAAAGTGACACATGACTATGAAATCAATGGTGGATGAGGGGGGACCAATGGTAGATAAGAATACACTTGACTCATGACCTCCTAAAACTTCAGACTTTAAGGAAAAAATGAAATCAACTTAGACTAACACTGACCTTTGTCATCGGGCTAGGATGAGAAATTTTAGCATCAGATTTCTTAACTGATAAGAAAAGTAATGAAAAGGTGCCCATTAGGGAAGAATATTTGAAGAGACCTACTCCAATGTTCTGAAGAGATAGTGGAGGTCCGTGAACTAATGGAACACTTCCAGTTTCCTATGAACTAGAGGCAAAGAATGAGAATTGATCCATTATTGTGATTCCGCCTTTATGAGGGAAAGTGATCATACAAAAGTATGTTGAAACGATAGTATCGATAGCATAAACCCACGGTCTTCCTTGTAAAATATTGTAGTCAAGAGGTCTGTCAATGACCTCAACTTCAAAAATTATAGTTTTTCCCCCTAGTTCTATCTGCAGGCTACTTAAAATTCCACAAGGTGTATAAGTGCGACTGTCAAAAGCTTTTAACATCGTATGTGATTGTGACAAAGGAGATGAGCCAAGTGTATTCTAGAAATTCATTAACATGATACAAGTAGATGCATCTTCTTCAACAATGATTTGGTGAATGAAGTGATTCAAAGCATTTACTTGGATCAAGAATTGTAATTGTCCTGGTAATTGTGGCGTATAACCTGCATGGTTAAAAACTATGAGATTGGAATCCACTGGATAAATTCAACCAATTGCTGACAATAAAGCATGATTTTGGGAGGGATAGTTTTGAAGCACCTCAAGCGTTGACATAGCAGAAGGTGACTAGGCAAAATCTTCTACTATGTTATAATTTGTGTAGCTCAAGCTCGAGATTTGAATGTAGATTATTGAACAACTCCCCTAGGTGGTTTTATTGTTAAATCTAGTGTAATGGGTGGTGGAATGGAATTATAAGAAGTCGAAGTTGAAGTATTGGGTTCATCTATAGCCTAGTTATTCAAGGATGATGGTGGATTATGGTAATCTTTACTTTATGTAGTCACCAAAACATCAGAGTTAGGCTGAGTGGCAGATAGCATAAGCACCTGTGAAGTGGAAGCATGATTTATAGCAACCAAATGAGTCTCTAGGTTTGGAAAAGGGTCTATCAACATAACATATGTACTATAAGTCTTAAAAAGTTTTGAGACTTTAGAGCGGTGAGGACATTCTCGTGTAAAGTGCTCCTCATTACAAATTAAATATGGGTAATGAGGTTTCCTAGCTGAAGAAGAGGAATCAGATGATTTCTCTTGAGGGAGAGAATTTTGTTTATTTTTTGTTTTCCCCTTTTTCTTGCTTCCAGGTTGCTTTTCATTTTTACCTTTGTCAGATGACACAACATTTATTTCAGAAGCAAGTGTAAATATCAGGTGTATTAGAGGTTTTATTGGAAATAGCAAGTATTTGACTAGATGGTATACCTATGATTCGAGTGCTTGAATAACCTATCACACCCTCACTAGCATGAGAGTCCTTATTGGATGCAAGTGGTGGAACAGTAAAAGCTGGTATAGGTGCATTTGGAATATTATGATAGAGCGTGCCAGACTAGGTGTAAATCAAGTCTAAGTATTGGGCACGAGAAATTACTTGCTCTTCAGTAACAACTCCTCATTTAGCCACATCCTCGATGATATATGGAAATAAGGATTTAATAAACCACTCGACTAAAAGTTGATTAGGAACAAAAGTTTTTACCATTCGATGACGATGATTCCACTCATGAATATGATCAAAAATGTGAGTAGCAGTGGTCTATTTAAAGTTGGTCAACAGTTTCGTTCCAGTTTCATATCTGATGGGTAACTGGAAATGGGTTAAAAATGTAGTGTCTAAGGCTGTGAAGTTGTCAAGTGAATCTCATGGTAATTCAATACACCACTTTGCAGCTGGACCAGTGAACATTCACTGGAAAAGACATAGTCTTACTGAATGATCATTTAGGGAGTTGGATGAACACCATAAATGAAAATTCATAATGTGATTGGACGAATATTATCCAAGGTTTGCATTGAACTTAGGAATATCAGAAGGAAATTTTTGTGGAATCACTGTCGACCATGCTGAATAAATAATGGGATCATTGGTAAGTCGATTTAAATACGATAATTCAAGTGTTGCAATAAAAGGCAACCATTGGTTTAGGTTGTGTTGAGAATAACTAAGGTAAGATGGAATTTCCTGGGAAATAGACTTTTGCATACCAACATAAGGAACCTGTTGCTAGTAACATTGATAGGGGTAGGTTTGTTGAGCATATCCAATATAAGGTTGTTGTTGGGAACTAGGATAAATTTTCTGTATACCAAAACCAACATAGGTTTGTTCACTAGAACCTAGGTAAGCTTGTTGTTGACCAAACCCAGCATATGCTTGTTGACCAAGTCTAGGATAAGTTTGGTACTCTTAGAATTGTTGGTGTTGGTATTATGGCTACCACGGTTGTTGATACAACGTTTGTTGCCCACTAGTATAAGTTTTACCAGGTTGTGGACAAATTGGACCAGTATAAGTCTAAGTCATCCCAGTTAATGGCAAACTGGCCTAAGGTTGTTGGATTTCAAACACAAACGGTTGTTGTAAAATGGCCTGAGAAGAATGATCTATAGACCTAAAACTTGAGGGTAATAGGTTGAAGGATCAGCTTGCAAAGTTTGAGATAGAATCAACTGAGCTTGTGACTGTGGTAAAGTCGTAATGACATGCGTAGTAAGTATGGATGAAATAGGTTGTATTGGTAGTGATGAATACACAAGCCTTGGTTGAACAGGCATTGTAGGTTGTCATTTACAAATAGTAATTCCAAAATAAGTTGGACTTAAAGATATTGGTATACTTCCATATGGTGTCCCCCCAGAGTATAGAGAATAAGCAAATTGGGCATATTGTTCTCCATATGAAGGTAATCCAATGTTAAGTGGATACATTGGATGGTAACCAGATGGAATAGCTTGATATTGACTTGATTGATCAAACTGTTCAGTATCCGTAAGTGAAGAACCAGGTAAAATTCCTGTGGACGACATGGGTGAAGACCATGGACTAGAAGAAACACCAGAGTGAGTTCTAGATAATGATTGGTAACCCAGTGGGACAGATGGACCACCATACGGATGTGACTCAAGTGTTGTGGTAAACATCGAACAAGTTGCGACAGTAGATGTTGTCACAAGTGTAACAGATGATACAGTCTGGGATGTTGTTTCAGCCATAGTCAAATAACCCAATAAATGTCTTGATGAATCTACGAGAGTTTGAAAGTAAATAGGATCAAGAGGAGAAGTATAAGTTAACTGAGGATAAGAAGGATAAAGATAAAGCCCTAGTCCAAAACGAGTTGGAGTTCTAGGTGAAGTTTCTTCTTCAAATTCCTCTTAAATAGCAATAAAACTGAGTAGAAGGATTTCATCGTTAGTTCCATCATAAATTTCCAGTGTTTGACTCGGTGGTAAAGGATAAGTCTCAATAGTTATAGATGTCTAAGTATAAACCAGTCGATCGTCTTCCAGTACAGGAACAACTTCTAGTTGTTCAACATCAGGATCCAAGTGTTCTGGTAAAATAAAAATGAGTTCAGGATGAATTTCTTGAATAACTTCTGGTTGAGGATCAACTTCTTGTTGGGAAACTTCAGTTTTCATTTCACTAAGTTCACTTTTAGTGTCCTCAGGTAATTGTAAAGGTTCCACTTTAGTAGTAGATAAACCTGTAATAGTAGGAGTAACTGGAATAGCAATATGTACCGGTATAGGTGACTCTGGTAAATTAGATGAAGAACTAGAATTTTGTGATGTACCGGACTCAGTTAAATGAGACCTCCATCACTGACTAGGTGTAGCTTCAGGCAGTAAAGGCGGTACTCACTATCCTACACAAACGATGGGGTAAATGTTGATTTTCTTCCACAATTACTGATTGATTTTATTATAAAAAGAAATAAACAAAAAGAGGGTAATTTAGGCAAAAGAATTACCAAGTAACTGTGAACTGCAATATACCACCTCGAAGGAGCTAGGGACTTAACATATGTGCAGGTAATCTCCTCAAATTTTATTTTCGATGTATCATAGTATACAAGGCAGCCAATATACCCGAAAGTACATGGACAAGCTACGATATACTTACATACATGGAGAAAGGTATCACACTCGGAATGTATCACAGACTGTTAGTGACAACTTCTGTGTTTAACAATGCTGGAACACATCTCTAGCCTAGACTTCTAATTTTTTTGCGTTAAGTTACAATGCTCTATTAGGTTAATTGAGAGAAATTTTAGTTGATCTTGTTTAAAAGTTTGCCTTTCAATTTAACTGCATGATGTTTCTGAAACTCCTAGAATGAAACTAAGATAGGAAACATTCTTTTCATTTGATTTAACAATGAAAAATGTAACTAAAAGGGATAAAGCAATCAGAATCTTTAAACAAAGAGCATAGAGCACATCTAATGTAACTTTCCTTATACCATTCCTACAAGCACAAACAAACTTCTAAATGTATTATGCATGCCTTTTTTTCATTCCTTTCATGTTTAGATGAAAATAAAGAAACTAAATGCACAAACGATCAATCAATGCTTTTCACAAGAAACGAGGACTTTGCGACATATTCTTTTTTAGAAAAGTAAAGAGTAATCAATGTAAGCTAATTTTGGGATTTGTTCGACAATGATAAAGAAAACAAAAGAAACATTGAAAAAAAAACTAAAGTGGGCATGGAAAAGAAATGCTAATTTGGACTTCATAGATAGAGAAACATTGACCATTTAGCAAACAAGATGTGAAACAGTTTGGAAAAAATCAAGCAAAAAGATGGGTTTTTGGCTTGACAGGGACCAGCATAGCCTTGAGTGGGAGACAGTGCCTTGATGTGGTGAAGTAAAATTATGAGTGCGGATACAAAAAATTCCTCTAGCCCAATAATGGGTCTAGCCACAGCTGATAAATTCCATGGAATATTTCCTTAGGTTAGAACCAATTAAGAGGGCCTACCTCTTAGTATGCTTATCTTGTTTAATGATGTCCTTTCTTGCTCTTTCCAGCTATTTCTTGCTTCCTTCTTCAAACACCTGAAACAAGTAAACAACAACAAACAACAACCATGATAATAGACAAATTGTAATTCAACCTAGTTAACAGTTCAAGAAACATTAAGCCATGAACATGTAGGATGACACATCATGTAGGAAATCAATCGATAGTTGCATATATATATTGAATCACAAAGAGATTACAACCATTATCTTGACGTTGTCATTCTCCTCTGATAAAACTAGTTTCCCACACACTTCTACTAGCATTCCATGATGGCCTCAATTATAATAGTTTTAAGTCTCTTCCCTTTAGGCTTCACACTAAACCAAATCCACACTTCTCCCTCACACAACTAGAGAGCTACAACTATGAATAGCTTTTTGTTTTACTCCAAACTTAATTAGCACTAGCACACCAACATTAACACTTCAACACTAGCTTGTGCTTGGGAAAAAGGGAGGTTTATATAGCATGAATGGGTGGGAGATGGATCATCTTATCATGGGGGAAGGTCTTATCTCTTGAGGTAGTTCCATCATTATAAGGGAAATGAGCCCAAACTAACATCCTCGACCCCATCTGACCAAACCATTTACCAAACTTCTGTTACAAAGCTTCTATAGCTGGAAGCTTGGACTCTTTATTTAAAAAACTTTTCATAAGAGGATTGGCATGACTGGAACAAAGCTCAGTCACTCTGGTCGGTGCTAGGGATAGTGTTAGTCCCTAAAAATCGGTGCGAGGAGGACAAAGGCCATTAGCGTTGGTCTTGTAAACTGGGAAAAATAGAACATTTTGGGGAAATGGTCCAAAAGGGAATTGTTCTACTCATGAAGAGGGACATAATGGGAGTTTCTTCATGAAGAGAAAGAATGTACGGTTGACTGTAGAGGTCCTCCAGGATCAAGGAATGGGGAGTACAGAGACAGTGACAAAATGTTGTGTAACAGTTGCAGAGCACTGTCTCTAGGCTAAGGCTGCTCTGCAGTGCACTATGTCAAGAATGACAGTGTGTTGATGCCAAAGAGCACTAGAAGCACACAAATGAGCACACATTTTGACCAAACAAGCTTCAAAATGACTGAATATAGGTAAATAAACTCAAGAAAAGTCTAATGGTGATGCTAAGACAAGGGATAACTACTAGGAACAATGGTCATTCCCCAGTATGGTCACCAATTTATTATATGGAATTTATACCTACAGATAAGTATATCTTCCCTAATTGGGTAGTTACACTTAGAATAGCTGAAGTAAAGATGTTTAACCTTTTCCTACAATAAACAGATAAGATAAAAGAACCTACTTGTGATCCTTCACTTCCTATGATCACCTTTGAGTTTCTCTTGTCGCTTCCGCTCAAATTGAATTCGCTCAATTGGTACCTGCCACCATAAACAGAAGATGACAATAATCAAAGCATATGATCTATTTATTGTAAAAAAATGGAATCAACAACATTTGAACATGCATTCATTATAGATATAGACAAAAGTACTGGAAAGGAACAAACAACTTTATTAATTGATAGAAGGAGAAGTTACACCCAATGTGGTTTTATCTCATGTCACTCATCCAACTTAGTCCAATCCCTCATCACACCAATAGCAACATCAATCCATCAACATAACATTACTTTGACAATGATTTCAATTCTCTAAACCAACAATATTTCTCTATAATATCCAAGCTCCTTGGCTCTATGATGGGAGGCCAATTTATAAATGAATGCAAGTGGTTTTTTCATTAATATGGCATTGAATGGTTTTCCATAATTAGATGATTAGCTTCCATGTTCAAAGGGATGAGAGGATAGAGGGTTAGATGATCCAAGGCTATCCTATGTTGAACTCATCTTGATAGGATAGGAGTTGGGTTCCTTCTAGAAGGCTCTAGAAAGGAGGAATATACTCAAGATCTAATGAACATTTTAAGGATTCTCGCCCAGCACAGGCTTGAGTGGGCTTAGGTGATTTTCAACGTAGCATTGAATGGGCTATATGTTCTACAGAGTAGTTACCCCTGACGAGGGGTGGGTTGGTGACCCAAGGAAGCACTTTAGTAGGGTTTGAAGTCAGGAAACTGTCATGGATGAAAGCACTCAATGAGGTGGCATGTATAGGGCATGTAGCAATTGAATTAGATTTTGATAGACCGCTTACACTAATTTGATCATCACGAGTGATGTACCAAAATAGATCTATAACATACCCTATGAAGATATCAATACCATATTTAAGAACCATCTAGGGCAGCTAGGAAAAAGGGTAGGGGCAGTCAATCAGTGGCCAGCTCATCCTCTTCCAACACATCTATAAAATGTGAAATTGGAAATATGCTGGAAGATTTCAAGAGTGAAATGATCCAAACCATTTCCCTATAGATGGACACTATGCACATCAAGAGAAAGTAGGAAGAATCAGAATGAATGTCCATTAAACCTTATAGAAATTTGCTCAGTCTGTGAAGAAAACCACTCCACAGACAAGTGCCCTTCTATACTTGGACTAGAAGATGTCTATTAGGGAACTGAAGGGGTGATTAAGCAACTCTACTACATAAATCAAAGGAGGTCTCATGGGCCTTGACCATACCACTAGGGCATGCAAGGGTCATCCTATGAATATTACAACCCTAACCAAAACACATAGATTCCCTCTTGGGGGCCCCCTCGTCATGCCTCCTGGTCTACTCATTCACATTGCTCTTTTTCACCTCAGTACCATTCACAGATTACCAACCAACCATTTCAGCCATATACTCCTCCACAGCCTCAGTGGAATGCACCACCCTAGGGATGGAGGCTGCCATACAACAATGCTCTAGCTTGATTGCCTTCACCTCTGTGATGCAGGAAAGTGTTCCCTCTATGGATAGAGGCAACCCCTCTAGCCCTAGAGTGGGTCTAGTCACAAACAAGGACAGATCAACAATAGCTTTCCTTAAACAGTTAAAGTTGGAGGCCTACCTCAACTAGTGGTCGATGGAGTTCCATTGCGCTGCTCTAGCTTCCGCTTCCTTCTCCTAAATGAGTGATCAACCTGGAATAAAGCAAAGGAAATACAACAAAGCACGTAACTAGAAACAACAATGAACTATTTACTCACAAAGTCAATAAGTCATGAGATATCAAGTACATTAGATACAAGACATAGGAAAACATCATTTCTTTCATTAATAATGAAATAAGAGTAAGCTTACAACCAAAGTCTTGACGTCACAAGCCTTCTCAAAGGGATCCAGCCATCATGTTCTTCAAGCATTCACTCTTTGAAGATGGATCTCCCAACATAAAACGGTCTCTCTCTCACTCATAAGTTTGACATGAAATCAGGGGCACTTCACAACCTTCCCCAAGCTATCAACACTCTCACACTTCCCACACTCACACTAGCTATCTGTCAAAAGCACTAACAACACTGCTCAATCCAAGAATTTACCAACTACCAACTATTAGCCGATCATATCAAAAGTGAGTGTTTAAATAGGAGAAGGAGTCTCCATGAAAGGGGGGAGAGAGAGCTTATCACCAAGGAAGGTAGCACAATCGACAGAACTGCCATGCCAGGGAAGGAAGGGCGACACAACCTATGCCAACAACCAGGTTTGGAGTCATCCAGAAGGCCAACTGTTCTAACAAATTCGCCCAATCTGGATCATCGTGGGTACATAACCGAGCTTCAGTGCTGACATCGCGAGTGAGCAACACAATAGTCAGATCATCGCTGAAGATAATAAGCAACCTCGTGCTGGGGCATGAAATCAGACCATCGTGGGAATCAGATGTACTTCTGCACTGGTAGTGCAACTGGACTATTTAGGAGCGCCATTCAGTGTGTTTATTAAGCCCATAGTCGCAATGAGGCAAGTAACTTAGGAAAAGTGGGTCAATTGGCAGTATAAGAGAGCATTTGTGTAACATGAGCATGTTTGACTTGGACACATGACGCAGTAGATGGATTGGGGGTGAAGGCAGTGAAAAAATACTGTGTAATAGATGCCCCCTAAAGTATGAATCCCAAGAGAGTGGGAGGGGTGAAATTCTTTACAAAACTGAATGAGCTGGAACATCATCTGGAAGAACCTGTAGGCGCAAGTACAACTAATATCTCTGATAGTGAACTACATGTTGTCTAGTCATGGACGCAGCCATCCAAAAGACATATGAACTAGGTTTGTGGTATGGACACAACTAACCAAATAATAAGACCATGACAATGATAAAGGTATGGTCACAACCACCCATGAAGACTCAGGCATGGTCGCAACCATCCATCAGGGAGTCATGTAAACATGAACCAATCCATGCAGCCTGAACATGTGTGATTTGATTTCAGGGTCTTGAACCCAACCAATTATAGTACAAATTATAACATGAAAATAGAGGTGCTGAACTCGAGCATGATAGAAAATCGTTTGATTACCAGTCGATGATGTAAACCGTTAACAAGCATGAGAGAAACCACCAATAATGCTAATGGTTCTCAAGGGACTGTCCAATACAATCCACGAAGTGTGAAGAATGAACTGAAGTCAGACACACATGGAATCACCCAATCGGCGACCAATGATGTAAATCGACTGTCAGGCGCAAAGAACTTGCCATTGAAGCATGCAAGCTCCAAGGTACCAGAGGGATCTCTGGATCAATCTCTTGGATAATGAGCTGATGTCGACAGGAGACGACCTATCGTAGGAGGGCCATAATGTTTCCCCCATCAACGACACGAGACAAGGAACAAGCGGTAGATGGTGAAACAGAGCATCAGAGGAAAAGGCAAGGATGTAAACTACAAAAGGATTATACTCTTGAACATGTCGGCGACATGACTCCGGAGGGTGGTAGCATTCAGGTACCAAAGGATCAAAGGTTTAATGGAAACATCATGGATCGGATGGAATGAGGCGAAATGACAACCCAAACCCGCGGAAGGCCAAATGATGATGTATGGATGTCCCAACCCAACAAGAAGTAGAAGTGTCGATGTTCAAGAGTGACTAGCTGCCATAGACAATCAATCATGATTTCCAAATTTCCCCCACCATTGCTGGCGAGTACCCCAATTATTTTTGAAAAAAAGCTTGAAGGGGATAGCATGTGCTTATGATATAAGTTCGACCTTCGGTCGAATCCAACCTAGTAATAGTTTAACGAGCCCTAGGGAGGAGAAGCTCGAGCCTTGTCATGGTGACGAGTCCAATGTCGTCAGGGTTTAACAAGTCCGACATAGGCAAAACTCGAAGTCCTTTTCATGTTTAGGGAGTTTGAAAAAGACACGGAAAAGAAAAATCTATGGGGGGTCCTTTTTCGTAAATCTGTGTCTCTCGAGCCTGAAAAAGTATAAAACGATACCCGAAAGAACCCCTTGACCATTACAATCAAGGAGTACCTTTCGTGATTAGTGATCTCGACCTAAAAAAGTAGAAAAGTGATTGAAACCACGTCATTTCGTAACCAATTAACGAGCCTGAAATGACAAAGGCTCAACAATCTTTTCTCATTTACATGGTCAGCAAAGAGCTTAATACAGACCACCTCTTGTTTCATTTAACGAGTCGAAAGGGACAACTCGGCTATCTTTTTGTTTTTTATGTTGTAAAAGAGCATTAAAGGTGACTTGTCCTAGAGGAACGAGTGGTGTAAAGGGTAGCAACTAGTTCTAGCAATGGTGGAACTGCTCAAAACATGTAATGGTCAAGAGGCTGGCTAATAAAACCACTCATCGTTGCGGTTCCTCAGGAAGGGAAAAAAACCAAGTGAAAGCATATGATCGGCCAAAGATATGGTGGCAATGGAATGAAACATCCAAGGCTCATCTAGCAAAATTTAGCGGATAAACAACAATCACGAGAGGTAAATCAGGTATGGGTTCATTTTTACACAAGCTTGAACCATGGAGAACTCTGCTTGGATTCTGTTTCATGTTTACACAAGCTTGAAATGAAAAACTATGCTTGTTATAAGTTCGCATGCCCCCTATATAATGACGCAAATTGAGGTGCATGCCCCCCAAGCTTCATTTGATTCAACGAGGTGGATGGAATGAAGGTTCACTTTTGAGATCTTGGAAAGACTCGACTTGGATTTTACGAGATCTTAACCAAAGACTCGATTTGGAAAGGGGAGTTGTTTCATTTTTAATGAGGTTAACACAGTAAAAGAACTATCCTCATAACATTTGGTTAATTTTTTAACGAGCTTGACACAAGATCAGGAACTATGCTCGTGACCCTTGTTTTCATTTTTTAACGAGGTTGACACAGGAAACGAACCATCCTTGGGACACCCGGTTTCATTGGCCGTATGAGAACATGGCTCTCAAAAGGTCTTCACAGGATGGAAGGGACACACTCTGGGAGGAATACATGTCATTAGGCACTAATGACAAATCAAGTTCCAATGCCCCTAGTACATGATGTACAAGACCATCTACATGATCATCAATAGAGGCGAAGACAGAATGGGTAGCCACATAATTGACCTATGGCAAGGAAGGTACTGCTTGTGAGAAAGAACTGATAGGGGATGATAGCTGCACAGGAGGCACCGAGGGACTAAAGAATGATAATTGATCTATGGTCATCATTCTTCCGTCGTGTGGAAAACAGAGCACATAGAAAATTGAAGATATAAGGGCCCCCATGGCATAAACATAGTCACGACCAAGGAGAAGACTGAACTCTAAAGCACCTTGGACAATCAGGATGTCTATATAGATGGTTTTACCTCCCCAAGTAACAGGGAACTTCGGAAGGATCCCTAACAGTTAACTGGTTCCTCCGTCAAACGCTAACAGATTCTGTGCGAGTGGCACAAGCTGTGGAGAGCCCAAAGCTTGCCAAGTAGTGGAAGGCATAAGACTGACAGATGCATCCTCATCCAAGATAGTGTCAGGTACTACCTTGTCATAGGCATGTACTGTAATCTCGAAAGGCACATTGGATGGAAGGTGGAATGTAGTCAAATGACTCCAGTCGAAGGAAATGACTGAACTACTTGGTGGGGGAATCGTATGATTGCCCCCCTGCTCTATAAGAACTGAAGAAGGACCCTCTTGACCAATGGGGATAGGAGGGTCATTTTTAGACTCAGGAGAATATGACGAGATGAGAAGAACATGAGCATGATGCTCTTCTGAAACAGAGTGATAAACAGGTGGTGAACCCAAGTCGACACTCTCTTCAACCAATGGTTGGTCTGGAACAGGCTTAGCAAAACTAGGTTCAGAAAGAGGAGGATGGACAAGAGAAGAATCTAAGTCATTCTCTTTGTCAATGGGGAGAGGGTCTAAATAGAGCCTCCGATAACCAACGGGAAGTTGGGGTGAAGAAGCTGTAAGACTTTCCAAAATTACAGAAGCTTTATCCATGAGTGGACAAAGGTGAAGGGGATGGTTGCCTTCAAACAATCTACGGGGGAATCGAATCTTCCCTTTCTTCTTACCATTGCCAGTTGATAGGGTAGTATCAGCATGAGATTCAGAGGATGATGAGGGACAAGCCAGATTGTGGGACCATACTTTTAAGATCCCAGGAATGCCAGGACAATCACGAAGAAGATGGTCACCCTTGCACAATTTACAAGCAAACTTAACCTTCCACGGAGGAGCATAAGGTGGTCCGACCTAAGATGTACTCAAAGCAGTAGCTGCATAGATGGCCTTGCATTTATTGGACTTCTTCTTCTTCTTCTTAGTCTCCTGGTTACTAGATGTGAAACTTTCACCAAGTGAAGGAGGAGAGGAGGAGGAAGAAACAGGGGAAGAAGGCGTAGGCTCAACCTTGGAATAAACGTGCCATGATTCAGATGAAGGAGATGGTGGAACAAGAGTCATGACACTCAGGACCACCGAGGTTGACAATAACCACATGGACAAACTGATGGTTAACCCAGGTAAAGACAATGTTGCCATATACAGAGCATCGACATTTCTGAATGGAGG
Source organism: Pinus taeda (assembly GCA_000404065.3). Lineage (NCBI taxonomy): Eukaryota > Viridiplantae > Streptophyta > Pinopsida > Pinales > Pinaceae > Pinus > Pinus taeda. The sequence continues at coordinate 51,383 of APFE030713258.1, forward strand.
AAATGGACCAGGATTCCCATCTGGGGGAAGCCCTTGGATGGTAGACTTGAGGAATGTTTCCATCAAGAACAAGCCTGAAAAAAACTCTTATCAAAACCAAGAACTCGAACTTTTACCAGGAATATTTCGTGGGCAGTAAATTTTATGACGCAGGAACAAAACTTGATGCAGGAAAAAAACTTGACCTTTTCATGTTTCAAGAGTCGAGAAAAGGATGAAAAGGTGACTCTATCTCTTTCGAGGTTTAATGAGCCTGAAAGGACAAGTTCTTAGATGGACCTTTTCTTTTAAGGAGTCCGAAAAGGAATGAAAGTGACTACTCTAGAGAACTAGGCAAAAGGTTTACCAAACAATCCGTAAAACTGCATATACACCTTGGCAGTCGTATGAAAACCAAGGACTTTTTGTACGGCAGTCAATCTTCCCAAATGTTGTGTTAGGTGTGTTACGGTTTGCAAGGTGGAAGACACAACTTCCCGTGGATAAAGGATGATAACTTATTGGGGTCTCCCAATATATACTCGATGGTACGTGGGAGCACAATTCTGCACTAGATCGCTATTGAGTCACAGAAGGAGGAATCACCCATCCTCGAGTGAGAACAATAGTGACTAGGTTTAACAATGCCAGAGCACATATCTAGCCTAGACCTCTAGATAATGAGTGTTATGTTCCAATGCATTGTTAGATTTATTCAGTTCATTTTAAGGTTGATCTTGAATTATGTTTCAGTTTCAGGCCCTACCGTGTGTATATAACAAAACCTAGGATGCAACTAAAATGAGTGAAATATCCTTTTCCTTTAATGAACACCTACTTACAAGAGGGTAGAGAGATCATTCCAAAACCAGGAAAACCAAGCCAAACGAGTGCAAACACTAAGAAACACAATGCATCAATACACTAATCTCACGATGCACCGATACTACTAATGAAAGATTTTAAAATTCGCTTTCCAATTTTTCAAAGATGAAAATTCGTAATGCAAATGTACTTTCACTTTCGTATGCTAAATGAATGCAAACTTTTGATTTCCTTTTTTTTTTTGAATTTAAAGAGACAAACAAGCAAGTGTGAATTGATCGATCCAAACAATTGTAATCTATGCTTGGTAACGAAGAAATTGAATCAACTTAAAAAATTGGTTCAATATTCGACACTAAAAATCAACTAGCAAGAAAACAAGCAACAAAAGAGTCTCAAGCAAATCACAAGAAGGTTGTGGATGAACCTTGAATAGACAAGTAACCCAAGCAAATAGTTTCTTGACAAAACTTCTAAAGGGCTAGGTCACATAGTCAAAAAACACAAGACTCACTCAATGAAATCAAAGAGACAGTACCCTAACCAAAAGCAATTAAAACAAGCCAATGAGAGACAAGAAACAACAGGGGATAAGCAATATTGATGAATTTAGGAGGTAAAGTTATAAAAACAACTTTACAGGAATCATCGCTAGTGATGCATAGACAACTAGAGATGTCATCGGTAAAATAGGTACCATTGCTAGTGATGCACATACAACTCGAGATGTCATCGCAAGTTTTACACTAACAACCTGAGATGATCACGGAAATACACCTATTTTCTACGATGATGCGATTTCAAGAGTCGTCACAGGAAATAAGCTAGCAACCTAATATCATTGCGGGTTCAAAGCTATAAAGAGCAATGACGTTGCGACTATACACATCTTTTCTACGATGATCCGATTTCAGGAGTCGTCGCGACTGTGTGACATTATTCAGCGACACACAAGATTTTACAAAAGAGTGATCACGATGTCAGCATGACTGTTAGACTATGTTCCATGATGATGTAAAAAACAATGGGAAACGAGCCAAAGACTCCCAAACAAAAACCAGCCAAGCTAACAGACAGTAGAGGGACCTCCCAGATCAATCCAGATGACCCAGAAGACTACTAATCAATCCCCAAAAACAAAGAAAGACCAAAATCAAATTCAGAACAAGAGAAAAGAGAAGAACATAGGATAGACTCCCCAGTGGAGCTACCAATTTGTGATGCAGGAAAGTGTTCCCTCTACGGACAGAGGCAACCCCTCTAGCCCTAGAGTGGGTCTTGTCACAAACAAGGAGAGATCAACAATAGCTTTCCTTAAACAGTTAAAGTTGGAGGCCTATCTCAACTAGTGGTTGATGGAGTTCTGTTGCACTGCTCTAGCTTTCACTTCCTTCTCCTCAATGAGTGATCAACCTGGAAAAAAGCAAAGGAAATACAACAAAGCACGTAACCGGAAACAACAATGAACTATTTACTCACAAAGTCAAGAAGTCATGAGATATCAACTACATTACATACAAGACATAGGAAAACCTCATTGATTGCATTAATAATAAAATAAGAGTAAGCTTACAACCAAAGTCTTGACGCCACAAGCCTTCTCAAAGGGATCCAACCAGCATGTTCTTCAAGCATTCACTCTTTGAAGATGGATCTCCCAACATGCAAAGGTCTCTCTCTCACTCATAAGTTTGACATGAAATCAGGGGTACTTCACAACCTTCCCCAAGCTATCAACATTCTCACACTTCCCACACTCACACCAGCTATCTGTCAAAAGCACTAATAACACTGCTCAATCCAAGAATTTACCAACTACCAACTATTAGCTAATCATATCAAAAGTGAGTGTTTAAATAGGAGAAGGAGTCTCTATGAAAGGGGGAAGAGAGAGCTTATCACCAAGGAAAGTAGCACAATTGATGGAACTTCCATGCCAGGGAATGAAAGGCGACACAACCTATGCCAACAACCAGGTCTGGAGTCATCAAGAAGGCCAACTGTTGGAACAAATTCACCCAATCTGGATCATCATGAGTACATAACTAAGATTTAGCGTTGACATCGTGAGTGAACAATGCAGATAGTGAGATCATCGCTGAAGATAATAAGAAACCTTGCACTGGGGCCTGAAATCGGACCATCGTAGGAATCAGATGTACTTCTACGCTGGCAGCGTGGCTGGACTATTTAGGAGCATCGTTCACCGCATTTATTAAGCCCATAGTCATGATGAGGCACGTAACTTAGGAAAAGTGGGTCAATTGGCAGTATAAGAGAGCATTTGTGTAACATGAGCATGTTTGACTTGGACACATAACACAGTAGATGGACTGGGGGTGAAGGCAGTGACAAATTACTGTGTAACACCTCCTACTCAAATATAAATTTTACACCATGCTCCACCTGAACAACCTCAAATTCCTACCCAACCAAATCTGAACTTGAACAACAGATAGGCGAAGCAGGTCTATAGTGGAGAGACATCCTACCCTCCTTATGTTGTTGAAATTTAAGAAATCAACCTGAGGTCTGGGAGTACAACCAACCTCCATCTCCACCGAGGGAGAGTGAGGAGGAAAGAGAGGAAAGTATGCCTAGAGTGAATCCACCACCCTTTCCTGAAATATTAACTTATCTAGTCTAGCCTACCCAAGAAGAGAATGAAAGTTTGAGTGAATTGAAAAATCTATGTGTCAAAATTACACTTCTCAAATCCATTAAGGATGTACCTATTTACAACAAACTGGTTAAAGAGATGTGTTTCAAATATCTAGGGAGGTGAAAAAAAGACACCCCTACCATTAATGTCATTGGACGACTGTCCAACTTAATCCTAGGGCTGGTAATTTTCCCAAAGTATTTATACCCTAGAAGCCTTGTAGTAGATGTGCACATCAATGTAACCATTGGCCCACACAAATTTATTGATCTTGGGGCTTCCATTAGTGTAATTACTAAGGACACCATGCTCAAGTTGAATACCTAGGGTTCATTAACAATGACCACAATAGTCTTGTAGCTTGTAGATCATTCCATAGTAGCCCCTGAGGGGATTGTTGAGGATGTGATGGTACCCATTAACTCATGGGAGTACCCTGCAGACTTCCTAGTTTTCCAGCCTAAGGCCAAGCTTAATGGTTATCATCTCATACTTGGGAGGCCTTGGTTAGCCATTTCCGATGCCTACATCATCTGTAGGGCTGGAAACATGACTATCAAAAATGGGAATCTATCCAATCAGTTAGTCTTGTACCCTCCTTCTCAGCCATCCTTAGAACATGATTTACCTTTATGTCTAGAAGAGGAGGAAGAAGATAAAGTCTACTTAGCCCAACTCTATACGCTAGAAACTGCCATGGGAGGAGGACATATGGATGAATATGATTTGATTGAACACATACTCCAAAATCCAACTCCCAACACCTTGTCCTTAGAAGAATTACTAAAGGAAACCAAGAGAAACCATCAGATTGATCTATGCTTAGCTGATTCAAACCCTACTCATGTTAAGACAATATAATTTGGCCCTAAAATAACATTGAAAATCAACTCCTCTCTTTTCATACACCAAGAAGAAGAGTTATGTAACATGCTAAGGGAACATTTGGATGCCTTTTCTTGGAGTTACAAATAAATGAAGGGAGTCCACCCCTTTGTGTGTACTCACCACATTTATATCAAACAAGGTTGCAAACCATTCCGACAACCCCAAAGGAGAATGAATCCAAATCTCAAGGATATAGTCAAAGAATAACTGCAAAAACTATTGGATGCAGGATTCATTTACCCTATCTCAGAGAGTGGGTGGGTTTCTCTTATAGTGTTGGTTCAAAAGAAAAATGGGAAGTGGAGGAATTTTGTTGATTATAGAGAGTTAAACAAAGCAACAAAGAATGACCATTTCCCTCTACCTCTTATTTACCAAATGTTATATGGCATGGCAGGGAAAAAGTTCGTGTCTTTCTTATATGGGTTTAGCGGGTACAATCAAATCCAGATTAGCCCAGAGGACCAGGATAAAACCACCTTCACCTGTCCTTGGGGTACTTTCACTTATAGGGTCCTTCCTTTTGGCCTATGCAATTCCCTTACCACTTTCCAGAGGGAAGTCCTCAGTATCTTTGCTGAGCTAGTCCATGATGCAGTGGAAATTTATATGGATAACTTTACACCCTATGGGTGTGATTTCTAGGAGGCTCTCTCCAACTTGGGCAAGGCACTAAACAAATGCATTGAAATGAACTTATCCCTTGGCCCTGAAAAATGCGAGTTCCTTATGATTGCAAGGACTGTTCTAGGTCACTCAATATCCCAAAAAGGACTACATGTTGACCCAAATAAGATAGCCATCATCCAAAGGGTCCCATCCCCACAAAAATAGAGGGATGTCAAAAGTTTTCTAGGTTTACCCATATATTATAGGAGATCTATAAAAGATTTCAGCAAGTTAGATTCTCCTTTATTTGGGTTACTGGCCAAGGACTCCGAATTTTTATGATCAGAAAGCTGTCAATAATCCTTGGACACCCTAAAGGACAAGTTGACTACTGCACCTATTCCTCGAGGCCCAAATTGGGCTCTTCCATTCCATATACATGCAGACGCCTCTCACAAAGCCATAGGAGTAAATCTAGGCCAGATAGATGACAAACTACCTGATGCCATTTACTTCATCAATAAAAATCTCTCAAAAGTTGAGATGAACTACATAGTGACTAAAAAAGAGCTCCTAGTTGTTGTACATTCATTGAATAACTTTAAGCAATACATTACCGGTTACTAAACATCTATACATACTGACCATGCGACAATTAATTACTTGATGAATAAACCTCATTTAAATTCTTGTATTATTATATGGTTACTTTTATTGCAATAGTTTGATTTAACTATTATTGATAAGCCTGGCAAGGAGAATGTTGTTGCAATTTTTTTTATCTAGATTGACTTTGCCTCCATGAGAGGAAGGAATCATTGATGATCAGCTATCATATGAACACTTATTCGCCATTTCAATTCTCTCTCCATGGTTTCTGACATATAAAATTACTTGGTGTTTGCACAGTTTTCACCAAATTTGTCCTCCAAGGAGAAGAGAAAGATCATAAGGAAGAGTGCTCCATTCACTTGAATTGGGGGAAACCTCTTCAAACTAGGCCCGAATCAAATTTTGAGAAGATGTGTCAGGGAGGAGGAATTGTTTGACATCCTTATGACCTATCATGATGGGCCTTGTGGAGGTCACTTTGTAGCCAAAAGGACAATATTGAAGGTACTACAAGCCAATTATTACTATCCCACTCTTTACCAGGATGTGAGGAGGTATACTAGTCAGTGTGATTGATGCCAAAGGATGGGGAAACCTACCCCAAGGGATGAAAAGCCTCTACAACCTCAAGTGACTTTCGAGACATTTGACAAGTGGGGCATGGATTTCATTGGACCCATTGACCCTCCATCTAGGCAAAATCAATACATCATTGTGTGCATTAACTATTTAACCACGTGAGTTGAAGCCAAGGCCATCAAAGCAGCAACAAAAGAAAAAGTGGTTGAATTATTAAGGGAAAATTTGTTTATAAGTTTGGGTACCCTAGAGAATTGGTCACTAATCAAGGTAGTCAATATACATATGACATGATTGAAACATTTTTAAACCAGCACAGGATCAAGCATAGAACATCCACTCCTTACCACCCACAGGCTAATGGGCAAGTGGAGGTAACTATTGGAGCATTGGAAGACATTCTAACCAATGTGATTAGTAGGAGCAGAAAGGATTGGTTAGATAGATTAGTTGAGGCCACTTAGATCTACAATACTACCTTGAAGACCACCAATGGGTTTAATTCTTATGAGTTGGTCTATGGGAAGAAAGGCTTACTACCCATTGAATTTGAATACAACACCTTAATAATCGAAGCACAAATAAATATATATCTCACTAGGGTACAACAAGAAATATTGCTCCAGCTAAATGGGTTAGATGAATTTAGGATGCAAGCACTCATGCATACAGAGGTGACCCAAGTTCAAAGGAAGATTTGGCATGACAAGAACACAAACAGAAGACAGTTTCAAGAAGGTGATGGGGCTTTGTTGTATGATTCTAGGTACAATGATTTTAAAGGAAAGTTAAGGACTAGATGGTTAGGGCCTTATATCATAGGAAAGTGTCATGATAATGATTCAGTATGGATAAGAACCATTGATGTGGATGTGCACATCAATGTCACCATTGGCCCACACAACTTTATTGATCTTGGGGCTTCCATTAGTGTAATTACTAAGGACACCATGCTCAAGTTGAATACCTAGGGTTCATTAACAATGACCACAACAGTCTTGTAGCTTGTAGATCGTTCCATAGTAGCCCCTGAGGGGATTGTTGAGGATGTGATGGTACCCATTAACTCATGGGAGTACCCTGCAGACTTCCTAGTTCTCCAGCCTGAGGCCAAGCTTAATGGTTATCATCTCATACTTGGGAGGCCTTGGTTAGCCATTGCCGATGCCTACATCATCTGTAGGGCTGGAAACATGACTATCAAAAATGGGAATCTATCCAATCAGTTGGTCTTGTACCCTCCTTCTCAGCCATCCTTAGAACATGATTTACCTTTATGTCTAGAAGAGGAGGAAGAAGATAAAGTCTACTTAGCCCAACTCTATACGCTAGAAACTGCCATGGGAGGAGGACATATGAATGAATATGATTTGATTGAACACATACTCCAAAATCCAACTCCCAACACCTTGTCCTTAGAAGAATTACTGAATGAAACCAAGAGAAACCATCAGATTGATCTATGCTTAGCTGATTCAAACCCTACTCATGTTAAGACAATAGAATTTGGCCCTAAAATAACATTAAAAATCAACTCCTCTCTTTTCATACACCAAGAAGAAGAGTTATGTAACATGCTAAGGGAACATTTGGATGCCTTTCCTTGGAGTTACAAATAAATGAAGGGAGTCCACCCCTTTGTGTGTACTCACCACATTTATATCAAACAAGGTTGCAAACCATTCTGACAACCCCAAAGGAGAATGAATCCAAATCTGAAGGATATAGTCAAAGAAGAACTGCAAAAACTATTGGATGCAGGATTCATTTACCCTATCTCAGAGAGTGGGTTGGTTTCTCTTATAGTGTTGGTTCGAAAGAAAAATGGGAAGTGGAGGACTTTTGTTGATTACAGAGAGTTAACCAAAGCAACAAAGAATGACCATTTCCCTCTACCTCTTATTGACCAAATGTTATATGGCTTGGCAGGGAAAAAGTTCGTGTCTTTCTTATATGGGTTTAGCGGGTACAATCAAATCCAGATTAGCCCAGAGGACCAGGATAAAACCACCTTCACCTGTACTTGGGGTAATTTCACTTATAGGGTCCTTCCTTTTGGCCTATGCAATTCCCTTGCCACTTTCCAGAGGGAAGTCCTCAGTATCTTTTCCGAGCTAGTCCATGATGCAGTGGAAATTTATATGGATAACTTTACACCCTATGGGTGTGGTTTCTAGGAGGCTCTCTCCAACTTGGGTAAGGTGCTAAACAAATGCATTGAAATGAACTTATCCCTTGGCCCTGAAAAATGTGAGTTCCTTATGATTGCAAGGACTGTTCTAGGTCACTCAATATCCCAAGAAGGACTACATGTTGACCCAAATAAGATAGCCATCATCCAAAGGGTCCCATCCCCACAAAAATAGAGGGATGTCAAAAGTTTTCTAGGTTTACCCATATATTATAGGAGATTTATAAAAGATTTCAGCAAGTTATATTCTCCTTTATTTGGGTTACTGGCCAAGGACTCCGAATTTTTATGATCAGAAAGCTGTCAATAATCCTTGGACACCCTAAAGGACAAGTTGACTACTGCACCTATTCTTCGAGGCCCAAATTGGGCTCTTCCATTCCATATAGATGCACATGCCTCTCACAAAGCCATAGGAGTAAATCTAGGCCAGATAGATGACAAGCTACCTTATGCCATTTACTTCATCAATAAGAATCTCTCAAAAGTCGAGATGAACTACATAGTGACTAAAAAAGAGCTCCTAGTTGTTGTACATTCATTGAATAACTTTAAGAAATACATTATCGGTTACTAAACATCTATACATACTGACCATGTGACAATTAATTACTTGATGAATAAACCTCATTTAAATTCTTGTATTATTATATGGTTACTTTTATTGCAATAGTTTGATTTAACTATTATTGATAAGCCTGGCAAGGAGAATGTTGTTGCAAATTTTTTATCTAGATTGACTTTGCCTCCATGGGAGGAAGGAATCATTGATGATCAGCTATCATATGAACACTTATTCGCCATTTCAATTCTCTCTCCATGGTTTCTGACATATAAAATTACTTGGTGTTTGCAAAGTTTCCACCAAATTTGTCCTCCAAGGAGAAGAGAAAGATCATAAGGAAGAGTGCTCCATTCACTTGAATTGGGGGAAACCTCTTCAAACTAGGCCCGAATCAAATTTTGAGAAGATGTGTCAGGGAGGAGGAATTGTTTGACATCCTTATGACCTATCATGATGGGCCTTGTTGAGGTCACTTTGTAGCCAAAAGGACAACATTGAAGGTACTACAAGCCAATTATTACTATCCCACTCTTTACCAGGATGTGAGGAGGTATACTAGTCAGTGTGATCGATGCCAAAGGATGGGGAAACCTACCCCAAGGGATGAAAATCCTCTACAACCTCAAGTGACTTTCGAGACATTTGACAAGTGGGGCATGGATTTCATTGGACCCATTGACCCTCCATATAGGCAAATGCAATACATCATTGTGTGCACTAACTATTTAACCACGTGAGTTGAAGCCAAGGCCATCAAAGCAACAACAAAAGAAAAAGTGGTTGAATTATTAAGTTAGTCAATATACATATCACATGATTGAAAAAATTTTAAACCAGCACAGGATCAAGCATAGAACATCCACTCCTTACCACCCACAGGCTAATGGGCAAGTGGAGGTAACTAATGGAGCGTTGGAAGACATTCTAACCAATGTGATTAGTAGGAGCAGAAAGGATTGGGTAGATAGGTTTGTTGAGGCCACTTAGGTCTACAATACTACCTTGAAGACCACCAATGGGTTTACTTCTTATGAGTTGGTCTATGGGAAGAAAGCCTTACTACCCATTGAATTTGAATACAACACCTTAATAATCGAAGCACAAATAGATATATATCTCACTAGGGTACAACAAGAAATATTGCTCCAGCTGAACGGGTTAGATGAATTTAGGATGCAAGCACTCATGCACACAGAGGTGACTCAAGTTCAAAGGAAGATTTGGCATGACAAGAACACAAACAGAAGACAGTTTCAAGAAGGTGATGGGGCTTTGTTGTATGATTCTAGGTACAATGATTTTAAAGGAAAGTTAAGGACTAGATGGTTAGGGCCTTATGTCATAGGAAAATGTCATGATAATGATTCAGTACAGATAAGAACCATTGAGGTAGAGGTTATCCCTTTACTTATCAATGGGTATAGATTGAAGGTCTACAAGAAGCCCTTGTCAGAGAAAGAATTCATCAATGGCATCAGCAAGATAGTGATGGTGGTGGAGAAAGTCTCAGCTTCCACCCCACCAAGTCCTTGAAAAAAAAAAAAAAAAAAAAAAGGTAAATAAAGAGACTCAGGTGAAAACCTCCATGAGGCACCTGAGTCCCATTGTTGGGTTGAAAACCTCCTGAGGCAACCCAGTGGTGTTGAAAAAAGAGAAGAAAATATAAATATCTCTGGGTGAAAACCTCTTTTGAGGCACCCAAGGTAGGAAACTAAGATGAAAGCCTCCTTGAAGGCAGACTAGTTGTTTTCTAAAAGAAAAAGAGAAAAGGAGAAAAGAAGAGAGAAAAGGTAAAACAAATTGAAAATGTTGTTTGCAGGCCAGCAAGAGGAGGATAAGCGCAGATTGAGAGGAATAGAAGGACCTACAAAATCCATATTTCAATCTCTCCATCTCATATTTTTCATTATTTCATACATTCTTCCATTTATGAACCTCTCCAACTCAGTTTAGACAGGCTCTGTGTTTTCTATAGGGTTCCCTGTAATCCTACGGGATTCCCTGTAAACCTACAGGAGTTTCCTGTAGGAATTATGGTGGCCTTGAAAATCCCAAGAGAAGTGGTCCTAGAGCAAGGGGATGACAAGAATATGTCTAAAAAAAACCATTCACTCCACCACATCAACTTCATGCCTTTCATCACCATGTCACCCTTGCATCCATCCAATAAATCAGTCCAAAAAGATACAGTTTACAAAAGAAAAAAAAAAACAAATAGAAGAGGGAGAGAGGAAGGAAAGAGGGACATTACCTGAAGACCACAACTCTCACCTACCATTCCCTACAAACCTTATCCACTCATGTCAACATTCCTCATGCTCTAGAATTGAGAAAATGTGTGAAAATTTAGGGGAGAGGCAGCTATAGGACATCCTGTAGGTTTGCTATAAGAAATCCTATAGGTTTCTTGTAGGAAATCATGCAGCATCTTATCCCACAAAGGAAACTTCACAAGTTTGCAACCATCTTTAGCACAAGGATTCCACTATTGATGTGGCTTGTTCAGAGCTCAGCATTAGTAGCAGGATCACCAGTATCACTCTCCAACACCTGCACATCAAAAGAAACAAGCATCAAAACAGGCCAATACATAGAAGAATATGCAACAAAAACACAACACAAAGGCATCACTCTCTAGCATGCATCATCATCAAAGCATCTTACCCATAGGTATGTCATCTTACTCATGCTCTGTCATTAGTATGATATGATCAAAACTATAGGCTTATGTGAGACTTGGTTTTATAAGAAAAGGTGGCCAGTTAAGTTGGCCACCTTTGGCCAGTCGACGATGAGAAAACAGTTAGACCACTCCACACGTGGCAATAGTCAAATCATAAGAAAAAGAGAATAGGGCCAAAAATGGTTAAGTTACGGAGGAACGAAGTGGGAGATCATTACGAGGTAAGGTGGAATGATGGACTAATAGTGGTACTAAAGGTCCAAAAGGAGGTTCTCGTACTTAGATAGCCAACACACCATCCCACACGATCATCCATATATGGAAACAAAATATTGATTCCCATACAAAGAGAGCATTAGAAATCTTGAGAATTCATCGAAAATAGGTTTCTCTCAGCCTTCTTAAATAAGCACCTATAGGAGACAATTAGCATTCGCAGCACAAGAGACATACAGGATCCTACAGGAAAACTGATAGGATCCTATAGGAAAACCTATAGGATACAAAGCAGTCAAACTACAAAATTATCAGTTGGCACTAAGGGAGGATAAATCAAAGGTTGTCCTCAATAGAGTGTAATAAGTGAGGTAGGAGCTATACCTTCCATGTTTTCCAGTTCAAAGAATAAAAATACCCAATTTGATTAAGGAAATTGTAGTTTGGGAGAATTGTATTGCAAAGTTAACATTCAAACCTCTCTCATCTACTAGAATTCTTGAATTGTATCCATACGAGCCTCCACAATTACCAGGGAAAGATGACATGAGGTTTTAACAAGAGAGAACCCACAAACATAGTAAGGATCCACCAACATCCTCTTGTAGTAGAAATTTTCACAAGGCACCAATCGATGGGGTTCTTTGAGAGGATGAGAGGATATGATGATGAGGTGGCTAGAGACTTTGCTCTGTCACTCATACCCCTCACTAGGACACATGCCATTACCATGGTTAAAGTCCTATCAATAATAATCACCCCTGAAGTTATAAGCAGAATCACTACCCTCCCTTTAGGGTTACCTTGGAGAAAATAAGATAAGGGTAACAACACCCTTGCAAAGAAGAAATTCATTTTGGAAGGGGAGGAGCCAATGGACGACAAAAATGGGGTCAGAAGAGAAAGCATTCCATTCCATTCGAATGAAGTTAGTTACCACCTCATTAAATACATATCATGTGAAGGGATATACATTGGGGTGTATGGATACCACTTTAGACTCCTCCATGAATAGAGATTTGGATAAATCACACCTCCTCAAAACAAATTGGGTATCCCCTATTCTCTTCTTGAATCAATGATAGACATGAGCATCAAAGTGAAGGAATGAAAACATCAAAAACTTTCCCATCATGGGTTGATCAAACTCATCCTAGAAGAAGCTCTACAAAACATAAGACTCCATATTACATGGATAACCTTCAGAGACATGAAGGAAGGAGGAGAAATGCAAGCTCTTGAATACGACAAAAGTCTCACTGCTAGTGAGAGGGAAGAAGAAACAAAAGAAGAAAATGAAGAGGAAAGAGAGGAGGAAAAAGAGGAAGAAAAGGATGAGGAGAATGAAGAAGAGATAGAAGAAGAAACAAAGAAGATATAGATAAGCAGAGTGAGGAACTAGAGGAAGAATAGAAATAGAAATATAAGAGTGATTAGGAGAACGGAGAGGAAATAGAAAAGAAGGAAGAATAGAGGTCTACATTTCAAGGAAAATAAGGGGAAGAATTACCAAGGGTATCTCCACAACCCACTAAGAAAGAGGCGGTAGCTGCTATTACTTCCCTAAGTACACCTATTAAGTCAAAAGGGAAAAGGAAAAGACAAACTCCATTGTACATCAAGACAAGAAAGGGCACAAGGGTTAGGAAAGGAAGACCTAAAACCCCCACCAAAACTCCTATTTTCATTGAAGACTCACCAAAGGAGCAATAAAATGCAGCTCTTAGAGAGAAAAATCAAGGAGATGGATCATCAGAACAAGCTTCTCCCAAATCTCCCATCACTTATGTTAGGAGGCCTGTCACAAGATCAACATCATCAAAGGGAAAAGGTCTCCTACAGGAGACACAAACATACCTATAGGAAGTATAGGCCATCCTACAGGAAACTCTGTCAAACCTACAAGAAACTCAAAAAATGGACCAAGAAGGTATCACTCAGCAAGAAACAAAGAAAGAAGACCCAGAACTGAGAGAGCCTAGTCCACAACCCAACCTCAACTCCTACTATAGGTTCCTTGAAGGGGGTAGTTTAATCCCACAGAATTTCCATCCCTTTATTCTTTGAACTTGGAAAGGAGAGGGCAAGGACACACAGGTGGATGCAATTTGTCAAATCAAAAGGAGTGGAGAATGTAGACCACATGCAGGAGAAATTGAAGGAGATGGGAAGAGAACTGAGTAGAATAAGGGACAGAGAGGCAATGATGAAAGCTTAGTTAGAAGTAGATAATTCATGGCTAAGGGGACAACTACAAGAAATGGAAAGCCATTTGGAAACTATGGTTAGTTTATCCTTACAGGAAATCTAGTGCAGGATACCAACAAAGTATTATGCCTTACATCTCAAGGAACAATGACTACAATTCCAAATCAAGACTTTAGCATAGAGAGGCACTATGTCATTCCACGACTATAGATAATTCATTGATCTCTGTGATCAAAGCACCTTGGAAGATAGATCAAAAATGTTTTAATTTTACCTACACAACCTGGCCTTAATAGATTTGAATGTGTGGGACCCAAATTCAAAACTAGGAGACTTGCAATTGATGGCTTTAGCATCATGGATGAATCATGAGGAGGCAAGAGCTACATAGATGAAGAAGGTAATGGCAAGAGAAGAGAGAGAACCCCTTATGATTGGAGCTGAACAATATAATCTAATGGCTATCATCAACACCCACAACCTCATTGTAAATGATCCTAAGTTTGCACCTGGGTACCTTGCTACACAAGAACAAGCAGTCACACACTTTGAAGACATGCTTAGATTTCTAGGAGATGATAGCATGCAATCTTGCAAAAGGAGGTGGAACACCTTGCCTTACAGCCTAAAAATTAGTGAATACCATTCTCCTTAGATAATGAGAGAGGCACGAAATAGGACACCCATGTATAAGCAGGATCTACAAAGACTCAAAGTCAATTGGATTGGCTTGAGACTCAGTCCACCAATTCTTTTAGGAATGTTGGAAGGAAGGAAAGAAGAAGAAGAAAGAAAGTAGTGGGAAGAGATAGAGAGAAAGGTAGAATTTTATTCACAGGAAGAGGAAACTACAGCAAAAGCATGGGATATTAGGGAGGCCACCAGAGAAATGAAGGACATGGATATAGATTAAGTTTCTCAAAGGATGAGCAAGACTTTCAGTAGGGCGGTGATGATAAACCTCATCATTGGGTAACTATATGGACCTTAATACTCCTCCAAGCTTACTAAAATCAACTCTTCTCATAATTCGTTACATGTTTTAATTGTATTTTGCTTAATGAGATGAGTAAAACTAAGATGTTATGTCTAGTAGTCTAATGTGCATTGATTACAAGTTTTTGGGAGAAAATCATGGCAATTTTGGCTAATTAAGGTGCAGGAACTCGAATGAGACAAGAAGGAGAGATTATGGGAGATGGATATCCCTCGTTAAATCCTCTCTCATTCGAATATCCCTCAGTAAAATCACACTAGCTCAGAGTTGCAAGCAGCTGAGTCATATGTAGTGATCCGACGATTCACTCTCTCCTCGGTATTACCGACACTTGATCCGTGGCTTGACACCCGATTGGTCCATTAGTTCTATTTAAAGCTCATGGAGGGTCATTGTTCGGGTAATCCGTCTATGAGAGAAAGCTTATGTAAATTTTCATTCTTTGATTAATAAATTGCCTGAAGTGGCCACGTTGGCTCAGGCCGTGGACTGTTTCCCTCTTTGAGGGTTTTAACCACGTCAAAAATACTGGG
>APFE030713258.1:74300-99557 GCA_000404065.3 Pinus taeda
GCTGGGTTATATTGTGACTCCTTAGACTCCTATATATAGAAAGGAGGTTTTGTCATTTGAATCATCCAATAATTGTTTGTTTATGTAATGTAAAGGAGGTTGCCCCCTCGAAGAGGCTGAATTCTAAGGCGTTGATCTATCTTTTCTATCTTTTCCTGAGGTGGTTTCATAACAGGGTGGATTAGACACATTCATTCTTGAATACCTAGAAATAATTTTGGGAAATTCCACCTCGAGATAATTTTATTAAAATAATTATTTTTTTTAATGGGTCCTTGAGTATAAACAAAGGAAATTAAAATAATTAATGGGTGTTAATCTAAACTGTGGATGAACTTCCATAAGAATACAAGGATCAAGCCAAAATCATTTGAGCCATTGATTAGAAGTTAACCTGGGTCATTTGCTGTCCAGCATAAAGATATAAAAAGATGCTTGAGGGGCACTTGGAGAACACATCGAGTAGAATTCAGAAGATCAAATTTGTGAAGCAGAGAAAGTACTAGTGAGGAATTTAAGGTGAGATTTTGTAATGAGGGGTAGGGATAGTTACAATTGGAGATTTCTCTTGATCTTGGAATACTCAGTAGAGGAGATAAAGAGAGATCCGGGAGAGGCCATGCAAATCCATAAGAGGCTAACGCAGGGCCACAGAGAGGTAGCATAGGCTAATGTAGAGGCAGCACAGATCCTTGAGGAGGTTTGTACTATTTCTATAGGGATTGATTTTTGAAGCTAGAAGTCAAGCTGTGAGATGAGGAGGTGGAAACTGAAGTTCCTGGGAGGAAAATTGATCAACAAAGGGAGTGAAATTGTCCCTAGGCCTTGTGATGCTTTGTTGATGCAGTGACTTTGCAAAGGCAGCATAGAGGTAGCAAGGGGAAAGTCAGTCTCTGGATGGATTAGTCAGATCTCTAGTGATAGTGTGAGGTAATCTCACTTATCTCTCTATCAGTGATATTCTCTGTACCGTATAGCCATGACAACATCCAGATATTGTATTTAGAAATTACTACTTCATAATAATAAAGCCCTCAACTCTTGCACTGGTTTTCCCACACTCGGTCTTTTTGGGACGTTTGTCCAAAAATAACTATGTAGATATCTTGTGTATTTATTTATTTTTGAATTTCTTGTTTCCACATTTTATTTAAATGGTGAAGGTTGCAGTGTATTAGTTTCAGTGTTTACCATAGGAACAATAAATAATGTTGTTCAATAATTAACAAATAGAAGAAACATAATCAATTGTTGTAGTAGAAATTTGGGCAACCAAATTTTCACATGGTATCAAAGCTACAGGTGAAACAAGAGAATACTGTCTGAAGATCCCAACACTGAAGGAGGAAAGGTGTTCGAAGTTCCTACAGAGGTAGCAAATCGAATCCCTAGAGGGCTTTCACAATTTAGGCCAGGAGGGAAAGGTTTTGTCGTAAATCTCTCTCTGAGTGATTCGACAGAGAGGTAGGATTTCCAGATTGAAATATGTTAATGACAGAGGGAGAAACATAGTAGTAGCTTCAAAAAAGAGAGATTTCTAGTGGGATGCAATTTTTTGTAGGAAGTTGCTGGGCAGAAATACGTCAGAAGGAAGAAAGAAAGACACTTCAGGGAATTTATTCCTTATAGAATTTGTAAGCAGGGAATTCGAATCCTAATTTTCTAAGCAACAGTAGTAGAGAGGAGGTTATTCAACTTTTTCGATTGGAAAATATGGAAGCCAGTGGAATGGGAGATCATGATAGTTTGGATGCTCCATAAAACTATATGATCTAGAAGGCGAGGATATCATGCCTTCTAGATGATATTTTCTCAAGATCTATGTCAATAGTGTGGTAACTGAGCTCGCAGATCCAGATCCACTCAAGACGTACAAGGGAGAAATGGTGAAGATAAAGAGAATGATAATCGACATAGTGAAGGATCATATAGTTTGTAACATTGTTGGTAGAGACACTACCAAAGAGATGTGGGATGCTTTGTTGACACTATATTTGTGATCTTTTTGAGTAGCGGAAGATGTACTCGGAGAAGAAGATGAGATCTATGCATATACATAAGGGAGAACGCATTGATATATTACTTAGTAAGCTTCATGAGACCCAAGATGAGCTACAGTTGTGGGGTTAAGACCTCAAGGTTTCGATATGGTAAGACTGGCCCTGAATTTAATTTCTGAGAAGTAGAAAGATTTTGTCCAGAGCATCCTGGGCAGGGCGACTTTGCCAGACTCAGATGGAATGTAGAAAGCTCTTAAGAAAGAGGATATGAGGAGAGACTTGGTCAAGTGTAAACTCGACAGAAGAAACAATAGTGGGTTGAATCCCAAGGACTGAGAAGAGAATGCAACCCTCGCATCCAAGGCAAAGTAGGAGTAGCAGAGGAAGAAGAATGTTGTCTTGAAGATTAAATGCTTTAGGTGTGGTGTATTCGGTCACTACGCAACATAATGTCCTATCATGAAGAAAGAAAAAAATGAGAAGCATGATCCATAGGATGCAGCCATGAAGATCGAGGAGGAGGAGTTCAACATGAGAGCGTAGGTATTCTCCAGGAGGGAGGTGGGGAGATCTAGAGTTGTAGTTCGAAAGTATTTTAGTTGGGAAAGATCCTTTAGGTTTCCACCTTTGAGATCAATTCATTGCTACGAGAGCCTAGATCAGAAGTAAAATGATGGACCGATGTTAGTTGGTGCAGAGGAGTGTCAGAGTGGCGGTTGGTGTGGCTAGGAGCACCAGAGACTAAGCATAGTAGAGCTAGAGTTGACAACAGTGTAGTTGGACAAAGGAGGGTAACCAACAACATCAAGGCTTTAGTGGGTTAGCTCAAAGACTAGTAGCATTGAAAGCTCCAACAACGAGATGCATCATAGTGAACACATTTTCAGTAATTTGGGATCCTTTCCTGTTGCTGATGCAGTAGCAGCAATAGTTGGAAGAGGTTGGATTACATATCTAGTGTTGGTAGTGGCAATGCTAGCAGCAACATGGATGCCAAATTGAGAGGGAGTTGTGGTATGAATGTAGTATTGACAATGGTAGGGTCAACAACAATACATATGCAACATTTGTGTAGTAGTTGGTGTAAAAGATGTCATGCATGAACATTGCAGACGATGATGTTGCAGAACATAGTGGAGCTTCAACGGGTTGCATTTCTAGAGAACATTCCTCACTAAGAGGGAGTGTTTATTTATGGTAGCATCAGATGTGCTCTAAGTCTCAAAATTTGCAAGGAGGCATAGCCATGCATTCTCCAATACCCATAAATCATTTAGGGAAATTCCACCCAGAGACAATTTTATTAAAATAATTAATTATTTTTAATGGGTCCCTAAGTTTAACCATAGGAATTAAAATAATTAATGGGTATTAATATAAACTATGGGTGAAACTTCCAGAAGAAGACGAGGATCAAGCCGAAATGATTCGAGCCATTGATTAGAAGTTAACATTGGTCGTTGGTTGTCTAACAAAAAGGTACAAGAAGTTCCTTAAGGGGCACTTGGAGAACACATTCAGTAGAGTTCAAAAGATTGAATTTATAAAGCAGAGCAACTACTGGTGGGAAATTGAAAGTGAGCTTCTACAGTGAGGGGAAGGGATAATTTCGGTTGGATATTTCTCCTAATTTGGGAATACTCAACAATGTAGCCAGAGAGAGATCTGAGAGAGACAACACAGAGATAGAAAAGCCTAAAGTAAGGCCAAGCAGAGGCAACGTAGTTTGATGCAAAGGTCGCGCAAAGCCTTGAGGAGGTTTATATTTTTGCTAAAGGAATCAATTTCTGAAGTTGAATGCCAGGGTGTGATACTGGGAGGTGGAAATCGAAGTTCCTGGGAGGAAAATCGATCAGCAAAGGGAGTGAAATTTTTCCTAGATGTTGTGATGGTAAGCTGACACAATGACTGTGTAGAGGCAACAAAGAGCAAGTCATTCTATGGCTAGATTAGTCAGATCTCCAATGATATAGAGATTGTATTAAGGAATTACTACTAAATAATAATAAAACCCTCAGTGGCTGCACTTGTTTTCCCACTCTGGGTTTTTCTGAGGACACTTGTCTAAAAATAATTGTGTAGATGTGTTGTGTATTTATTTATTATTTAGTTTCTTGTTTCCGCATTTTATTTAAATGGTGAATGCTGCAATGTATTAGTTTTAGTGTTTATTGTAGGAAATAATAAATAACGTTGTTGAGTAATTAACAAATATAAGAAACACAATTAGTTGTTGTAGTATAAATTTGGGCAACCAAATTTTCACAAGGGTTGAATGTCGATTTATGGATAATGCACTTGGGATGCCTAATCATTAGCTTAGTAGGTATGAAATTTAGAGTAGGATCTAATGGTTATGTAGTTGAATAGGTAGGTCGATAAATAACCTAACCACTCGAGGCATTCACATTACCGTAGCCCTTTCTTTGGGTGGTCACCATAACATCATTTTTTGGCTTATTAGAGGAAAGCATTGAAATGAAGTTAGAGGAAGCAATATCTCGGGAAACCATATTGGTCACTTGATTCACAAATGGTTATGTCAACGTAGCAGGTGTAGTAGATGATTTAATGAATTGATTGAAAATTCACCTCCACCCGGTCTAGACAATCACAAGTGAAATTATCATTACAGATCAAGCATGGGTGACAAGGTTTCTAGTTTTTCTCAAAAGACTGATTATTTTGTTTATCCTACTGAGCATTGTATTTCTTCTTCTTACCTTTTCCTTTCCTCTTACTTCCTGGTTGCAGAGATTTTCCTTTGGATGATTGAATAAAATTGATCTTAGAAGCATAAGCTATAACTATGGAAGGAGGGATTTGAGCACCAATAACAAGAGTTGAACCAAATGATTTGTTGGTCAGCTGCTAGCTAGTAGAACCAATCACACCATTGACAACATGTTATTCTTTACTAGGAATATTAGAAACAATATCAATAGGTCAAAGAGAATTTAGTATATTATCATAAACTGTGCCATATTAGGTATAGATAAGATCCAAGTACTAGGCATGAGCAATCACCTTCTCTTTGGTTATGACTTTTCCTTGTTAAAATGTGTAACTAGGTTCGCTCTTCATAATGACACATGTAATTGTGATTTTATGTAATTAGTGTAAAGAAGAAAAATATAATTATTTTTGTAATGCTTGTCTCATGGGTGTCATGAGCAAGGAATTTTATTTTTAGCTAAGTCTCCCATTGTGAGCCCTTACTATTGATCATGTAGTCAAATTGAGTCTATGTCATGTATGAAGGACCCTTAATGGGCATGTTAAATTTGTATATAATTCAAATGAAAGAGTCAAAAGGCCCTCCAAGGCCAAGCTTAAGCACCTCCATCAAGTCAACCTTAAATGAAATAATGAAGCTACACGAAATTACTTGGCAGCCTAGGAAACTATCAAGCCAACTTATTTCTCCTGCGAAAACCACTAGAAATAGGAAGCTTGGCCTCCATGTAGAAGTCATATTTTTGATCAAGTATAAGTCTACAATAAGAAGTGCCAAAATCACTTGGTAAAGAGCTTCATAACCAGTAAAGAGAAGAAAAGGAAGAGATAAGTCTTTGGTATTGCTTTTGGTAATGTTTTGGGTTGAGTATAGTACACGTGTATGAATTATAGGTGTTGTCTATTGCAGAATAAAAAGAGGTATTGAAGTCACTGTTAAAGGTCAATCCAATGAGAAATTCAAGTGAAGAATGAAGCCTAGTTAAGGAGGAATAGTTTCCATCTCAAAGCAAAGAAGTTTGAGAGATAATATGTCTCTCAAGTAATGCAACTATGGTTTCCGAATTAGGGCTGAAAGTTGCAGGTATGTTCCTAGGAACTGAATCTTTGAAAGGAAAAAGAGAATGAAGAAAAATAAAGAATTTTGACTATCATTGAATCAAGGAAAAGGGAACTCATCAGGGAATATTTGTGACTTGGTCTTGGAGAGGACAATAGGTCAAGGGTATTTTTCTTGGTATTCGTTAATAGAATTCTTCACAAGAATAAGAATTTATTTGGGTTTTCCTCTAAAGTAGGAGAGATTTTGGCCCTAGCCGATCACCTATATTTTGTGTCTCTTGTCTCTTTTTTGTTTATGCATTGGTAGTTGTTTGATGAAGAATAACACTATAATAATATAACTAAATAAAAATATCATAATCAAATGAAGTAAAAATCATTCACAAGCAATTATTATAAGAAGACAAATCAACTAATATTGATGCCCTATATTTCTCAACATGTTATCGAACCTAAGGTAACAAATTCAAGGAAAGACATATTATCAAGCTAAACTGAAGGATCAAATCTCGAGGAATACATCCAAGAAAATTGAAGGATATCAAAATGAAGTCAAGATCTACAAAGAAGTATCAAAGCCCTATATCAAAGAAGAAGTATACACCAAGAAGAATTATTTGGATCCTCAAAATACCACAAAGACCCTACTCAAGTTGAAGGAACCTATCAATCAAGTTTCTTTGAAGTCTATTCATCCTAGAGAAGAAAGATCAAGGACTTTGTCATCATCTTCAAAATTTCTAAGGAACTTTCCTCTCGTTGAACAAAGGACCTTACCATTGAAGAAGATAATCTGAGAAGAATCAAGACATCATCAATAAGTCATAATTATAAAAAATGACATCACTATCAAAGGATATAAAGAGATATCCTTCTTTCTAGAGTCCAGGATCACTCTTGAAGTGATCTATATTCATCCAGGAGAAGTTCTCTATCATCTATATTATCATCAAATTCAAGGAGGGAGTAAGTGGGAAAATCATATTCACAAGTAAGTATATTTATGTTTTAATATATCAAAATGTGTTTTTGCAAAGGAAGGAAACAAATTGGTTGGGACTTAAAACTATCTTGCATGGAAGAAGAGGACAATTATGAATCTCATTGAAAATGAGGCTATGGATCATGTCAAAGGATCTATCACCAAACCAACGAAAGAAGATGCTCAAGCACATGTAAAGTTTATGAAAGGGGAAGTGAAGGCTCAAAGGATTCTCATGGAATCCATCAAGCAACCCCTCATTCCTTATGTATCTAAACTTGAAACCTCAAAAGAATCATCTGAAAAATTGGTAGGGTTGTTTTCTCTAAGCAATGTAGGAGAAGTTATCTCTCTAAGGAAAGAACTCTACAAGATAAGGATATGGAAAAAATAATGGATAGCCTCATGCTTCATGAGGATATCCAAAATAAGGGATCAACTTCAATATCTAGGAGAAATAATGTCTCACAAGGAGATGAACATCATAGTACTAAATGCACTACCATAGGAGTGGGGTAACTTTACTTCAAACATGTATGGAAAGAAAGAAGATCCTCCATTCTAGGACCTATGGTGATTATAAAATATTGAAGAAATGAGGCTGAAGGGTAAAACTGATGTGGGATCAAGTTATCAAAATAAATCATATGTTGCTATGACAAAGAGAAGAGGAAAATGTGGAAAATTTGGTACTTAGAAAAAGACAAGGAACATGGCTAAGATTTAATGCTATTGATTTCAAGAATATGGGCATTATAAAAGAGATTATCCTAAGCTCAAGAAGGGCAATAATAAAAGAGGTAGAAAAGAAGACCATATCACCGAAGAAGTGGAGGAAGATGAAAAGAAGAAGTCAAAGAAGGAGGAAGTAAAACATCTCTACTATGATTGAGATAGTCTTACTCATGTAGTTCTTTTCAAGTTCCTATTTTCATGTTTTCTATTGTAAGATATGGCTATCATGAATCATTAAGGAAAATGATAGGATTCATCATGGCATGACAAAATAATTAAAATAAAGAGCTCATGACATCATCATAGAGAAGCATGAAAGATAGCTAAAGTATAAGGAAGTCACCCATGGAAGGATATAGGTCTTGGAACCTCATTAGTAACATAAGTGGTATTTACGAAAACCCCATTGTGAGCCCTTAGGATTGGTGATGAAGTCAAATTAGGTCAATTTCATGTATGAAGTACCCCTCTGGGGCATGTTACATTTTTGTATAAGTCAGATGAAAGAGTCAAAAGGCCCTCCAAGACCATGCTCAAGCACCTCCTTCAAGTCAACCTTAAATGAAATAATAAAGCTACATCAAAAGACATGTCTACCTAGGAAAATACCAAGTCGGATTATTTATCAAGGGAAGAAAAATATAAATAGAAATCTATGCCTCCATTTTCGAACTAAGATTTTTGTTCAAGGAGAAGTCTACAATAAATATTACGAGAATCACTTGGGAAAGAGCCTCATCACCAACGAAGAGAAGAAAAGGAAGAGTGAAGTCTTTGGTATTGTTTTTCAATATGTGTTGGTCTAAGTATAGTCCACATGTGGGAAGCATAGGTGTTGTCTGCTACTGAAGGAGATGAGGTATGGATGTCACTATCAAAAGTCAATCCAAGGAGAAATTCAAGTGAAGAATCAAGCCGAGTTAAAAATCAATAGTATCAATTTCAAAGTGAAAAAGTTTGAGAGACAATATCTCTCTCAAACATTGCAACTAGGGTTTATGAATTAGGGCTGAAAGTTGCACGTATGTTCCTAGGAATGAAAAAATTGAAAGGAAAAGGAGAAGGAGGAAGAATCAACAAGTCTGACTATCGTTGAATCAAGGAAAAAGGAGCTAATCAAGGAAGCTTTGTGACCTGGTATTGGAGAGGAAAATAGGTCAAGGGTCTTGGTCTTGGTATTCATCAATTGAAGTCTCCCTAAGAAGAAGAACTTTTGTGGGGTTTCCTCTTAAGTGGGAGAGGTTTTTGCCCCAGACAATCAAATATATTCTATGTCTCTGTTCTCTTTGTTGTTTGTGCATTGGTGGTTATCATCAGAAGAGAAATCACATAACCTTGATGGCCTATATTTCTCAATGTTCCTTTACCTACGTCTTTTGTGCTAGATGGAAACAAAGAATTAATGAACCATTCAACTAATAATTGGTCAGGAAAAAAAGTTTTAACTAAATAATGACAACGTCACCACTCACAAATATGATTAGAGATGTTAGTGGCATTAGACTATTTGAAATTAATTAAGAGTTCTATTATAGTCTCATATTTAATAGGTAACTGGATTTTTTTTAAGAATGTAGTAGCCCAGGCACTGATATTATCAAATGAATCTTGAAATAATTCAATGCAACTGTACGAGTGATTGTACACTAGAATAATCACAAACGAACAAAACCGTCATTGATGGATTTGGAAGAGCAACAAAAATGATAAGTCATCACATGTGTGGATGGGTCTTCTTAAGGATTTCCATTGAATTTAACAATACTAGAACACAACTTGGTAGGAATAACTGTCCACCAAGGAGAATGGACAATAGGATTGTTGGTGAGCCTAGTCAAATCTGGAAATTTCAGAGTTGCTACAAATGGCAACTACCTATTGAGTTCTAGTGGAGGATATCCTGGATAATATGGGATATCCTGGGAAATAGGTATATGTGTCCGAGGATAAGGAGGTTTTTGATAATCGATATACACATATCCCTGATGTGTAGCTTCAAGATAACCTTGCAAAGGTTGAAATTGTTGAGTTTGGACTTGATGACCATAAGGTATTTGAGGGATACCTTAATATGATGGATATTGTTGCCCAGTGGGATTTTTCATCATCCCAACATAATATGGGTTCGATTGTAATTTCATTTGTGCATTACCATACACATTCTAGCCCATTTGAGTTTGAATAATGACCTACCCAAATTCTTGTGATTGTAAGTTATCTTGAAGAGGTTGGATATACATGGCTTGACATGTGCCAAATACCAATTGAAGAGGTCTATTTAAGATACAACCTGTAAAGGTTGGATCACATTCATTTGAGTTTGAAGAGGTTGAGATATAGGTTGTTGACAAAAAATATAAGATTTAGGTGGAAAGAGTAGATAAACTATAAATGAAGCCACAACCGAACTAGGTTGCACAGGTATAGTGGGTTTCCAAACATTGGCAACCATTCACGAATAGGGAGGACTCACTTGAAGTTGAGCACTAACTTGAGGATATTGAAATCAGCCTACAAGAGGTCCCCCCTACTAAAAGGGGAGGATAATACAAAGGAAAATGCCCCCGAGAGGAGGGTTCCCAATAGGGGATGGATTGGGATGTTGTAGATTACCATGTCCACTAACATAGGGGCCATTCTACTACTGAATTGTAGGTGTATAAAAAGGAAGAAGAACAATCTATGTAGCACTCATTAAAGAATTACCAGAAGGAATTCAATATGTAGATATCATGGGAGACGTCCATGGACTCGATGTTGCACTAGGTAAGGTACTAGACAAAGATTGGTAAGCAGGCGAGATGGATGGGCCACCATACAAGTTTTCCTCTAGTGTCATTACAAACATGGACGAGGTTGTAACTTGGGCTTTCTTAGCCATGGTAGTAGATATAGGCTAGAAAACCAAAGAAAACTCACTCATGGTTATCTTTCCCAAAGAAGATTTCCAAGGGAAACTCAAAGGTGAGTTGAAAGGAAAAGAATCAAACAAAGGAGGTTGAAATGGAGTATGAGGAGAAGCAAAAGTATGGGACTGAAAAAAATGAGCTCATGTTCGAATGAAAGAGGAGGTTTTAGGCTCTTCCTATCAAATATTTTTAATACTCATAAGACCAAGTGGAAGTGGTTCACCATCGGGTAAAAAATATATAGTTTCGAGCTGTGTTTGAGATGGAGGAGGAGCAACAGAAAGTCTTGAAGTAATCAATGTAGATGGATGAGGTACCTTAGGCTCTATAACCTTAGTTTGAGTTGTCTCTAATTCAGTAAAGTCAACTTCAATAACCTCAGGTAAAGACATTTCAGATGCTTCTATTTTGATTGTATCAGATTCACTAGTGAATGGAGAGGTAATCTTGGGCTCTGTACTCATATGAAAATATGATTCTAGTGGATCTATCATAGATGGAGGATAAGAAGTAATAACTCTTGAAGTACTATATTCCATAATATGCATTTTATTATGTTTCTGATGACGAAGATGAATTTCCTCAGGTGGAATTGGAGGCTTATTTTGCTTTCTACGTGAATGAGGGGGTAAATGGTTTTGTTCTTCCACCATGGGTTAATAAATTTTAACAATTAAAAAAATAAAATCAAAGAGAGTAAACTAGGCATAAAGTATTACCAATCAGCTCTGAACTACAATACACAACCTTGGATAACCAAGGATTTACGAACAGGTAGGAAATGTCCCCGAATGATGTGTTTGGTGTATCTTACCATACAAGGCAACTGACTCGGTTACTTATGGTTTTTGTTAGTGTTGTCTAATGCGTAACCGTATGATGAGTGTTCCCAGATAATTTTCATGCATGGATCACCATCCAATATACTAGAGGTACTTGGAGAATGGTCTGATATGTAGGTTATAACCCTGTACAAAAATTATCTACATACGAATTCTAAAAGATAGAAAATAAACAATGTGAGAAAATAACACATAAAACACATATACACAGAGATTTTCCCCTGGATCCCAAAACCGGGACAACCAGCTTGATTTTTTCATGATGTTCCTTTCAATGTTACAATACATATTTATACATGTTGAAGCATCCAATACCATGGACCGAAAACTATCGCATCCAAATCCATGGACCGAAAAACCATCGCATCCAAAAAAACATGTGCATAAATCATGCACAAAACTATAGGTGGGTCTGTCCAACCTAACATAGGGTCCAAAACCAAAATTTTCTGGGGCACTACCCTGGACCCATAAAGTGGGGTTATGGGTACACCTCAAACCCCTTGTGACCCCCCCTCCCCGTCTACACAATCAGCACAACGACGGGGGCTCTGACCCCCCTCTAAACCCCTGGTTAACTATGTGGGCTAGTTGTGGAAATAATTTAACACAACCCAACATTCTCCCACTTGTTGTTTTCTTTCCACAAGGGGCCACAGGAGAGCTTAGTCATTTTTCCAGCCCTGAAATGCCCATTGTCTCTCTACACCAAGAGAACTTCTCAGAGCTCACAGATTTTGTCAATGCATCTGCTGTATTATTCAAAGTGTCCACCTTTACTAGCAACACCTTTTTGTCTTCTATCATATCCCTCACAAAGTGATACAGCACATCAATGTGCTTTCTCTTTGATTGATATGTGGGGTTTGTTGCCAATAAAATTGCACTTTGGCTATCACAGTCTATCCTTATAACTTCCTATACTAACCCCATACTTGAACGCAATCTCTGCAACCAAATTGCTTCCTTGCTTGCATGAGTGTCTGCCATGTATTCTGTGTCTATAGTTGATAGTGCCACGACAGATTGTTTCTTACTCATCCAACTAACTGCACCTCCAAATAGGTTAAACACATACCCACTTATAGATCTTTTCTGATCCAGATCTCCAACCTAGTCTGCATCAACAAAGCCATGAATATCCAACATTTTTTCCAATCATGATCTTCCTTGGTAGCAAAAACCATAATTACTAGTGCCACACAAATACCTGAAAATTCACTTCATTGTAGTCCAGTGCTCTTTCCTTGGTTTTGAAATAAACCTGCTCAATACTCCCACTGCATGTGCAATGTTTAGGCTAGTACAAACCATTATATACATCAAGCTACTGACTACACTTGAATATGGAACACGAGACATGTCCTCTTCCTCTTCTTATGTCTTGGGACATCATTCAGTAAATAACCTCACACCTATAGAAATAGGAACCTTCACTGGTTTACTATCCTGCATATTAAACGTTTGCAGTATTGTCTCCACATACTTCCTTTGGTTTAACCAGAGCTTCCTCTTTGCCCGATATTTTCTAATTTCCATGTCCAAAATATAGTTTGCAGCACCAAGATATTTCATGTCGAATTTGGAGGACAATTGGGTCTTCAAATCCTAGATAATTTCTTTGTCATTTCCAACCAGCAACATATCATCCACATATAAGACCAGATAAATAACACGGTCACCAATTAATTTAAAATACACACATTGATCTGATTTGCTTCTGGTGAAGCCAACTCCCTATATAAATGTATCAAATTTCTGATACCACATCCTTGGTGATTGTTTTAACCCATACAAACACTTCTTTAACTTACACACCAGTTCTTTCTTACCCTTCATCGCAAAGCCTTCAGGTTGCTTCATGTAGATCTCCTCTTCCTGATCCTCATGAAGAAATGTTGTCTTCACATCCATGTGTTCTACCTCAAAATCAAAAGTAGCAGCAACAAATAAAAGTAATCTAATAGAAGTTACCTTTGTAATAGGAGAAAAAAATATCACCAAAATCAATTCCCAGCACCTGGGAATAACATTTTGCTACAACCGAGTTTTGTATTTATCCACTTTTCCTTCTACGTTTGTCTTCTTTTTGAACACTCATTTATTGTCAATGGGTTTCCTTCTAGTTTACAACTCCACCAGATCCCAAACCTCATTTTTGTGCAAAAATGTTGTTTCATCAACCATGGCCTCTTTCTAGAGTTTTCCATCCTCTAAATCCATTGCTTCCTTCACAGTTCTGGGATCATCATTAGTAATAGACAAAGCAAAATTTGAACAAAAGCAGATTGACTATACCTTTCTGGCTGCCTTCTTTCTTGAACTGATCTTCTCACACCTAGAGTTTGTGGCTTTTCATCTTCTGATTCCTCCTCCGCTCTAGAGTCTGATTCTTCCTCCTTAATCTCAAACTCTATCTTCTCAGGTTCCTTTGGTTGGACGACATGTTTAATAACAGCTTTTACCTGTCTGAACATCACATATTGGTCGTACACAACCTTCCGTGTGATTAGGTTCCAAAGCTTATAACCTTTTTACCATCCTTATACCCTATAAAGATGCACTTTTCATATTTATTATCCAACTTGGTTTGTTTCTCCTTTGGAACATGTACATATGCATCACATCCAAATATCCTCAGTTGTGAAAGAGAGGGTTTCTTACCAGTCCATGCCTCTTGCGGAGTCTTATCCTCCAATACTAATGAAGGTGACATGTTGACTAGGTAACATGTAGTATCCACCACCTCTACCCAGAATTTCTGTCCTAACCCGGCACCATTGAGCATGCTTCACTCCCTTTCCATCAACGTCTTGTTCATTCTTTCTGCAACTCCATTTTTCTAAGGTGTATATGGAGTAGTCTTCTATTGTGATGTACCACACTTATTACATAATTCTTCAAATTCCTTGCGGCAAAACTCTCCACCATTATCTGTCCTCATCACCTTTATCTTCTTCTTTGTCTGATTTTCCACGAGAGCCTTAAATTCTTTAAACTTGTCAAAGACTTCAAGTTTCTTCTTAAGGAAATATATCCATGTATTCCTTAAGAAGCCATCTATAAATGATACATAGTACACAAACTTACCCAATGATGGAACCTTTGCAGGTCCAAACACATCATTGTGTACAAGCTCTAATATTTGTTTCGCCCTCTTACCACTAGAGGGGAAGCTCACCCGATTCTACTTCCCATATACACAATTTTCATAGAAATCAAAATCCAGAGAGCTATTACTCTTACCTTCTACCATACCTTTACCATGAAGTATTCAAAGGCCCTTCTCTCCAATATGTCCAAGCCCTTAATGCCACTGCATGGTCTTCTCTCTAGAGACCACTAGATTTTTGCTCTACTTTCAGGAACCACATAATTATTGTACCCATCAATAATAGTGCTACCTTGCAGCTTGTACAAAGTTCCAATCCAAAATCCCTGCATCAATACTAGTGCTCCCCGAACCATATTGCATGTATCCTTCTCAAACACTATTTTTACACCTGCATCATCTAGCTTGCTTACAGAAATCAGATTTCTGGCTAATGTAGGAATATGTACGACACCTAGAAGTGTTCTAACCCTTCCACCTTGCAACTTCAACTTTACTTTTCCGAGACCAATGATTCTAGCCTTCCTATCATCCCCCAAGAAGACATCACCACCATCATATTTCTAATACTCACAGAACCACTCTTTATGGGGAGTGAAGTGAAAGGATGCACTTGAGTCAATCAATCATGCCTCATGATCCACATGTGTACTTGAAGAAGCCAAGTACACATCCCCACCTTCATTTGAGATGGTTTTCACCTCTACAGAAGGAGCATCATCAGATCCCTTTCCTTTATCAAGAATTTTAGATTTACAGTCCCTTTTGAAGTGCCCTTCCTTTCTACATTTCCAGTACACCACCTTTATAATTTTTTCGGGAGATTTATATCTCCCTCTAGAATTAGATCTCCCACTTGATGACTTATTTTTGTTTTTGTTCTAGGACTATCCTTGTACAGACAAGGAATCACCATTCTAGCTCTCCATATTTTTTCATCTCATCTCCTCCATCGACAAGGCTGAGACTATTTCATTAAACTGCAAGACAGTTGCATTGCTACCTATTGCAATAACCAAACAATCCCACGAGTTTCGTAGAGAACACAACAAACTGATGCACTTATCTTCATCTAAAATCTTAATATCAACAAATGCTAATTGACTTACCACAATATTAAATGCATTCAGATGCTCTGTCACCAAGTCTCCATCTTTCATCCTCAGGTTATACATCTTTTTCTGCAAGAACAGTTTATTCACGAGAGACTTAGATTGGCACAAAGTCCCTAACTTGTCCCATAAAGCCTTTGCTGTAGCTTCCACTGATACATTCAACAATACTGAATCTGAGACACACAATCGTATTGTGATTTTTGCCTTCCAATCCAACTTCTTCCACTCTTCATCAGATACTCCTATTGGTTGAGTACCTAGATCTACTACAATCTATTGATCTTTATCCACCAACAGATCCTGCATGTTGAGTTTCCACAACTCAAAAGTTTGACCATTAAATTTCTCGATCTCTATCTTTCCATTGGTTGACATATTCTTTCACCACCAGAATCGATCTCGTAGATCTCCTACTGAATAGGTTCTAATGGCAAGTCCAAGCGAAACCCCTCAGCAACAAAGGCATCCCCTCAATGCCAAAACAACTCTAATACCAAATGTAGGTTTTAACTCCATACAGAAATTACCTGCATACGAATTCTAAAACATAGAAAATAAACAATGTGACAAAATAACACATAAAAGACATATACATAGAGATTTTCCCTTGGATCTCAAAACCGAGACTACCAGCTTGATTTTTACATTATATTCCTTTCAATGTTATAATACATATTTATACATGCTGAAGCATCCAATACCATTGACTAAAAACCATCGCATCCAAAAACATGTGCTAAATTCATGCACAAAACCATAGGTGGATCCGCCCATCCTAACATAGGGGACCCCATAAAGTGGGGTTACTGATACACATCAAACCCCTTGTGATCCCCCTCACACCCCCTGTGACCCCTTCCCCACCCTGCTACATAATCGGCCAACGAAGGGGGCTTCTGCCCCTCTCTAACCCCTGTTAACAACGTTGACTAGTCGTGGAAAGAAGAATACACTTATGTACATGGAATGGGATATCACCCCAGTATGTAATGCTTGAAAAAAGAGAAAACTCCTACATTTATAGAAATTAAAACATGTCTCTATCCTAGACCTCTAGATGTTTGTGTTAATGTTAGAAATCCTCCTTTGGATGATTCAAATTTTTTTTAATTCTATCTTGAATTAAGCTTTGGTTTTCAATGCTCACCATGAATTTCACATTGATATCCTAAAATGCAAGCTAGCATGATAAAATGAAACTTGTCTTTTCAATGAAAATATCTATTTGGGATGGAAGAGAGCAAATAATATGCAGCATACAAGATGAAACAAATAAGATTCTTAAGAAATTCCCCTAATGCAACTATTTCTAATTGTAATTTGACTCACAAAACCCTTGATGCAATGCATGATGCATGAGATTTTTCTTTTTAGTTCCACTTAATTTTAGGATGGAAACTAATATATTTTCATAATCACTAATAAAAGAAACTATTCAACATGATGACTAAAACACCAATTCCTTTAACCAACCCAGTGATCAAGGAATTAATTTTCTAATGACCTATTGACAAGAACAATGAAAAATCTAAACAAATTATTATGAAAGGAACTAAAAAAAGAATTAAAAGAAGATGATCTCTTCTGAGAGAGCTAAACACACTTAGGGACATGAGGAGGACCAACTGGAACCAAGTTAATTAGAGAGAAAAGCATGTAAAGGCAATTTTTTTCATCAAACAAGGGTCAACACATGTGAATATAGGCTACTAGTGCTCTATAACACAGGTGCAGCGATATCTAGGATGTTATGCAATGCTCTTACAATAGACCAATGGATGTGTTGATAAAGGAGAAGCCAATTTCCCACACAAAAAATGAAATGTAATTCAATGAGAGGTCTTCCTAGGGTCAATTCAAACTGGGTGAGGCACTGGAAGTCTATTCAAAAGGAGTAAGAAGGGATAAAGTCAAAGAAACCACTAAGGGAATGAATTAATCCAGAGTATGGTTGGAAATCTTTTATAGAAAATCTAGTACTACAAACAAAATTATCTTCCGTAGACCTAGGGGCCCGTTTTAGAAAAACAGAAATCCAAGACTATAAAGTTCTCCTTAGAGAAATTTGGAAAGATGCTTACTTGTGATCCACCACAAGTTCTTCTCCCTTGTTATCTTGTAATATCTAACATTATCTATGATAACTATAATTAGAACCTACACAAACAATTAACTCAAGACAATATTTATGAAATCTATGTAGCATTATCCAATCACTCTATTCAATGGATCAACATCATGTTGTAATATATGAATGTAAACATAACATAACACAACACATATCAAAAATCACTATACTCTTTGTATTAATATGAAAGTGAGACAGTTTATAGCCAAAAGTGGAAGTGGATCTGGTAAATAACTCCCCAATTTGACATGTCCTTCCTTATCACAATGTACACCTTATGGTCACCCTAATGCATGGAAATGATAACTATGTTATGATCAAAGGAGAAGCATAAGGGTATGATTAGTCTCCAAAATCCGACCCCTAGCTTGTGGATCGAAGTAAATATATAGGAGATGCTAGTATTTTAGGAATTCTTATCTATATACCAATCTAGGCTTGAGATCCAATCTTGATGGGAGGATGAGCTCAAGAGATAAGAGGTGAAATCTCCAAGGTAGGTTCAGATAGGATTTGAAGTTCTTATCCAACGTAAATTGTTGTAACAACTCCTAAAAGCTTCTGGAAGAGGAAGTTGATTAGAGAATGTGAAAAACTGAGCAACCTGTTGTTGAATGTATGTCCCTCAAGGGCCAAGGGTGCACTGGGTATTAAAAGAATTAGAATGAAGCAGTCAAGGTCATAAACTTAGGGATTTGAGAGAGTCACACTTAGAGCTTTGTGTCAAGATGATGACAAGGTGTTCATGGATATTGATTGATCTAGTTTGTAGGCATATTGACTAGATGTGACAAAATGGCCTATAACAATGATCTAAAACTAACGTTAATCCCAATGATTTTATTTCCAATATTCGTATTTCTCTTATTCAAAGAACAATAGAAAAGTTCGATCGTATTCTTAAGAAGAAAAATATATCTACAACCTTTAAGTCACTTAGTACCATAATATCCTCCCTTAGGTTTGTCAAAGATCGAATTGACCCCTGTAGCACTAAGGAGGTCTAAATGATCCCTTGTTCTCATGGGAAACGTTATATAGGTGAGAGTGGTCAGTCCAACAAGCATAGAATCTAGGAACACATTGCAAACATTAGAAAAAATCACTCTCGCTCTTTGGCTCTTATTGAACATTTTGTTAAAAAAAATCATCATATTTGCATTGAGGATGCTTCTATCCTTGCTATGATCTCTCATCTTGATCACATGAAGTTTAGGGAGGAAATCAAGATAAAAAAGAGAGCTGCCAACAATTTGAACAAGGATGGCAACTAGGAAATTAGTAAAAAGTGGATCCCCTTTGTCTCCTCGAAATTATCTTTTTCTTAGGTTTCACCTTATTTATTTATTTATTCCCTTATTTTTGTTAATTTTTACCTTAATCCTTTATTTTTATTTTGTATTATATTAGGTTATTTTATTATATATATATATATATTATATATTAAATATATATATATATATATATATATATATATATATTATATATGATAAAATATGCTTTTGTCAATATTTTATATATATATAATTCAATATTTTTAATTTATATTTTATTTTCTAGTCCTTTTGCTTAATATTTATCATAAAGTATTTATATAATATTTATTTATTATTATTTGTTTTTTTCCTTATTTTATCCTATTATCTTTATTATTGTTTCTTTCAACATATAGCTTTCCCCTAATACTATCTTATCCCCATTTATTTTTAATAAGAATTATCCCTAGTTATTTCTTATATAATATTATAAATACTTATAATAATTGCTTATATTAATTTATTATTTTTTTTCTTAATTTTTAATTTGATTAATTTTAATAATTTTTCTAACTATCATTTTCTTTAGACCTTTTTACTCTTTATATACCCATGCTAAATCATATTTTCTCCATCTTATCATCCTGATGATTAACCACATTAGTTGTCTGCAAACACATCGACAAATAATACTTTGATGTGATGGATCCTAAAAGTAGTTTTCTCTGCAAAACAATATGTCAATGAGATAACTAATATCAAAATATCAATACTAGACATACCTTATCGCGATAGCCCCTTTCATCATAGTATTTTCATACTTGAACCTTCCTTAGATCAACATCCTTTTGTATAGTCATTTTTCATATTGTATAGAAAGTTGTCTTCGTGCATCCATTTTAATTGGAGTGCCCATGGATCGAGTTTTATTGCAAAGCAATAATATATTCCTTGGAGTTGTCATTTTTAACTCCATTTCTATATTTTGGATATGATAATTGATGTTGACCAATATCATTGTATTTATCCCATGCTACTTGGTGAGAAAGTCTTCATATTTGAGGATTCCAAACAATACTAAGCTTGTTCGCTTCCATATTGTCTATCCATCCTTTCTCGAATGAATTTTCTTCGTATATGTATCTAAGATGTGTTTTTTCCCCTAGAGTAAAAAGACTTCCATTATACCATTTACTACAACTCAACCATCTTCTTTCTTTCTTCCTTCAAAAGTATTGTTTCGATACTAGATTGAATGTATACCATTCATCTCATAATGCGCTTTCCAAGAACCTTTAAAATTGATGGTTCTTATCTGATATTGATGATCACACTTTGCAAAAATGACTATGTCTAACATGATGTTAGAAAATGTTTGCATGAACTATACTATGCAATATGGTCCCAATGTTCTCATTCCTTAAAGCTATAGTATTCCTACCAAAACAACTTAATCAAGTAGACTCTAATTTTTCTATTATCACATGTTTATTTATATGATTTTATGCTTTTACCTAATACAAGACTCTTCTAGATTATACAAGAGTGGATTCTACTCTACTTTACTAAAAGATAGACAAGTTACAGAAAGAACTTGTTAGGGGTGAAGCTTATTTCAATAGTAAATATATTTATGATCTTCTCATTTCGGTTTCTTCTTAGGTTCCCTCTTTTCCTTAACTATGTGAGCTTCACTTCTTTCCTTTATTTTGTTGTTCACCTTGTTTGGAAAATCCCTCTTAAAATTTCCACACTCATTGCATCCAAAGCATTGAATCTTGGATATATCTATCTTCCTTTTGGGCTTTCTAAATTTCCCTTTCTTCATCTTCTTGATTGTTACAACAAAGTCTTCATACTTTTCATTTGATTATGCGTCATCCTTTTCCCACTATCCTAGATTCCTCCAAGATATATTGAGCCCATAACTCATCAAAAGGTATAATATCCTTATTAGAGTAGACACTAGTTGCAAGAAAGATCTAATCAGCTAGAAAAGAATTTAATACACGGGTGGTCATTTCATAGTTGGAAAAAACTTCCCCAAGCCCTTGTAACCAGTCTCTTATTTGTCAGATCTTCATGCGATATGTGGCCATGCATTCATCCTTTAACTTCCTTATTCTATATAGTTTATTCCTCTAGGAAATAGTTTGACATGATGTACTTACAACTTTATCAACTTATCATACATAGCCTTGGATGTCTTCAAATCAACAGTAAATGGAATAAGATAATCCATAATGGATTCATAAATGATCGTTTGTGCTCTTACTTCTCCCTTCTTATTTTTTTCTAACTCTTGGGTTTTCTCCCTATCTAGTATAACTACTTCACCAGGGACATATTCCATGAATTCATTTTTTGTGAGTGCCAAGTCAATGCTCTCATTCCATGCTAGAAAGTTTGTTGGTCCAATGGGCTTACTTTTTCCTTGCAAAATGTAGCGATATGATATGTAGATTGTGACAGAAAAAATAATATGACACTTACTTGTCAAGCAAGATTTCTCCTTC
Source organism: Pinus taeda (assembly GCA_000404065.3). Lineage (NCBI taxonomy): Eukaryota > Viridiplantae > Streptophyta > Pinopsida > Pinales > Pinaceae > Pinus > Pinus taeda. The sequence goes on from APFE030713258.1 coordinate 95,694, forward strand.
TTGATGATTTCTTCAAATATCTTGATGCTTTCAAGATATTCAAAAAGACTTCAATGACTCCCTAGAATGATGTTTCCTAGGATGCTTTCAACAATGATGATTTCGAATGGCATAAAAGAGTGGATGATGATCCCAAGATTCTTTGATGCTTCCTCTTCTTCAGGATGATATTGTGCACTAGAGAGCCTCCAAAAAATATTGATCCTTCCTTCCTTTAGTGAGAGCTTGATCCTTCCTCAGATGATGAAATCCTTAATGTAGTAACCTTCCTTAATCTGATTCCTTCACTTGGTCACCTTTTCTTTGATACCATAGTGGAGAATGAAGTAGGGTGGCTATTAATTCAATTTTTTCTTAAGTTTAATAGTTTCTTGTGAAATTTAGTCATATTCTTGTGTTTTATTATTAAATATTTCCATAAAACAATTACCAAGAGAAAAAAACAATAAAGAAGATGTACATAAGATATAGGCTCCAAGACAAGGCAAACCCTTTGAAGGGGAAAACCTAGAAATAATCTCTTGTCTTCTTATCGAATCTGCTTCAAATGATAAAACCAAGACTCAAAACCCCACACCATGTCCTCCTCCAAGAACCAAGTCAACCCTCCAACAAAACCCTTACAATTAGTCAAAATATTTTAAAGTCAACAAGAGTCAACATCCTTCAAACCGATCCTAATCCAGTTGTCAGACCTACAACTTGGATCTGTAACTCTTTGGCCCTGCAATAGAATAAAAACCCATTTCACTTTGCATGCTTGAGCAAAAATGTCCAAAATTTAATCTCTTTCCTTCACTAGGTTTTTCTCTTTTTCCTCTAGTCATTTTGGCTTCAGAAATATGAGCCTTTATAGCATTAGCATAAATCCTAAGCTTTGCATGTGTCAAAGGGTAAGGACCAAAAACAAGTCTTCCTCACTTCTTCTTGCTTCCTTGACCTTTTCTCTAGCTTATTTCATGTTTCTTGCTTCAAATCAAACTTCTTTCTTGCGATGATCTAATCCTTTCCAAATGAGGTTGAATCAACTTGTATTTATAGTATTTCCATGAGGTTAAGTACCAATTTCATGGTTGCCTTTTCACTGCCATGACAAACTTGTGCTTGGAGGCTCACAAGACTATCTAGAATCAAAATCAATATGTTTGACATGTTACAACTTGCCCAATAGTGTCTTATACAATTGGAAAGGACTCTATTGACTCAAGAAATATATTATTTTGACATGAAAAGCTCTAGAAGCCTGAAGAACATGCTTGACCTACACGATCATCAAAATGGAGAATGAAACCCATGCTTAAACTAATAATTTTCTGTCTTCCTTTTCTCGTAACACAAAATACACATAATGGTTTCATTACATTAAGAATTATAAAGAACAAAACTAATTACATATTCCAATAATTAAGGGCATAGAAAATAGTGGGAAAAACATAAAATTGAAATAATAAGAAAACTATAAAATAAGAATAAATAAAAAATAAATAAAAAAATAAAAAGAAATTAAAAAAATCTTATGTTTTCCCCTTTGTTTTGTATACTACACCCTAACTATGTCAACCGGAGCTATTTCCATCAATCCACAACAACACAACAGGAAAATGTTAGGGAAAACATAGAAAAATTCCTTTTTATGGTTTCCCTAATATTATGGTCCATCAATCCACAAAAACACAATGGGAAAATGTTAGGGAAAACATAGAAAAATTCCTTTTTATGGTTTCCCTACTACTATGGTCCATCAATCCACAACAACACAATAAGAAAATGTTAAGGAAAACATAAAAAAATTCTTTTTTATGGTTTCCCTACTATTATGGCGATGAGGATGCTAGTGGGTTGGGTTTGGGCCCAGAAGCATGCATGGAAGGAAATAGTAGTTAATATACACTAACGCACAAAAACACAATGGGAAAATGTTAGGGAAAACATAGAAAAATTCCTTTTTATGGTTTCCCTACTATTATGGTCCATCAATCCAGAAGAACACAATAGGAAAATGTTAACGAAAACATAAAAAAATTATTTTTTTATGGTTTCCCTACTAATATGGCGATGAGGATGCTAGTGGGTTGGGTTTGGGCCCAGAAGTGTGCATGGAAAGAAATAGTAGTTAATATACACTAACGGTGAGGATGGCTATTTTTTTGTTTCCCCTACTATTTTCGTCAACTCAATCATCACTCTAAATGTTACTTTAGTTGATCATCACTCTACATGTTACTTTAGTATTATTAGGGTGGGAGTGGGAGTGGGGTTTGTGGGAAATAGGGGTGGGCTTTGTGGAAAATAATAAGGAAAATACATAAGTGAAATTGTAGGAAAAATATAAAAAAAGAATTGCAAAATTGTAGGGAAAGCGTTAAAAATGGGATAGTCATATTAGGTGAGAGTGAGGATGGATGGAAATAATAGGAAAGCATAATAACATAATATTAATGGAAAATAATATTGTTTTTAACTTTCCATGTCACATTGGATAAGAGTATGGAGAGGAGAAATAATGGGGAAAGCATAAAAATGAAATAGTAAGGAAAACATTAAAAAAAAGTTTCTAAATGTTTCAAGACAATTATGATGGTGGTGTGGGTAGGGGCCAAAATAATAGAGAAAATATCAGAAGAAAACAAAAAAGATAAAATAAAAGTGGAAAAAGGAAGAAATAGTAAGAAAAGCATAAAAATGAAGTAATACGGAAAAACTTAAAAACTTATATTAATATTTTCTTTAATACTATAAAAAAAATATAAAAAATTAAAAACAAAAGAACAAAAATATAGAAAATAAATTAATTCTTTTAAATCACAAATTTATAATATATAATATATATGATTATAATTAATATAACTCATATTTTTAAAAATATATATTAATAATATTTATTTTTTTAAATAATGGGTATGAATGTCTAAATATGGTGAAAATAACTTAGCATGTCTAGTGGACACCCAAATTTTTGAAGTTTTAAAACTCTAACCTAAATTTACCCAAGTGTCATTTTATAAAAATCTGGCCAAAACACGCTTTGTCAAAAGTTCAAAAGTTATTCTCTTCCGCATATGAACTTTAAAAAGTTATTCTCTTCCGAATATGAACTTCATTGAGAATATGGATTAACCTTTCTACCATGAGTATTCTCCAGATCGTTCCATTGGGAATATATTCATGATAAAACGGGGTTTTGGCCGTCCGTTGATTTATTCCCACCCAATTATTGGTTAAATCCCTCTTGAATCAGCATAAAGCAATGTGCTTATACTTTAAAAGCCCTACGGTGGTCATTGTGCAGGTATCCATTAAAGGACTAGACGTATCAGAAGAGAGAGGAAAATTCGCCTAAGCGTTGTGGCTTCATAAGGCCCCGGAAACGGAGGGAATAAAGTGATTTGGCAATACACTTCAGGCTACTCCAAATTGGTCCTCGGCCCACGCTTTTAGAAATTACAGACTCGAGATTTGAAGTAATTAGAAATAACTAAAGAAGCAGAATGATTAAGGTGGGACGGAAAGGGAAGGCAGCCATCATCATGGTCACCCCATCGGCGCCTTCGAATGTCGGAGGCCGCATTTCAGAAGAGATAATCTTCTCAGCAGGACGCGCAGGTTCGTGCTGTCATAATTTTTTTCTAAATTTTGTTCTTCCGGATTTGTGTAAGATTTTGAGATACAAGGATCTAGATATGCAAAACAATAAACAAGCTTGCAAGAGAAGGAAGGAAGCAAGAAAGAATTGAGAAAAGAATGAAATCATTGATTCTACCATATTGGTTTAGAATATATACATAAAAGCAACTAAGTTAAGCTTAGTTGTGCATGCAATAACTAAAGCTAACTAAAGCTAATGTGTACATGCAATAACTAAAG